>PVKN010032677.1:0-12207 GCA_004027915.1 Capromys pilorides
CAGAGGCAAATCATGGCAATACTTAGGCTATAGAACCAATTGCTTACCGGAAGCTAGATGAGAGAGAGGGCAGGCCCAGCTACCAAAGGTCTACTGAGAATGTTGGTAGTGAGAGTTCCAGAGCACAGACCAGAGCAATGATACCACAGATCAATGGGAAGGTAAAATGAGTAAGACCGAACTATTGTTCAGAAATGAGAAGCCAGAGAAAAGAGAAGAGAAAGCAGAGGCTTCCAGCATGAGTTCCTCAGAGGATGGGCAGCTCTACTCCCAGGGACAGACAACAGACAGGAAGACACAGGGGAAGCGTTGGTGAGGTTCTGCACACCCTTTGATTCACCAGCCTGAAAGGAAAAGCTCTTGTTAGAATTTCTTGTGAAAGAAATGGTTACATGGATTTGAAGGAAGGAGAGATAGCAGTGATGTAGAATAGATTTTGGAAATTCTGTCTATTCAAATTATTACTATGGGATGAGAGAAGATGATGAAACAGTTGACACAGAAGAGAAAAAAAATTAAATATGACTAACCTGACTTTTTTTCTTCAGTACAACCAGCTAATAACAAGCTTATAAATTGAGAAACAAAAGTCTTCAAGGTCAACAGCTAAAGGTGGTTAGTTTCTAAGGCCTGTTTTTATCATTCCAGTTGTTTGCCGCCTATTCTTCCTATAGTTGCTTGCTCTTATGATGTTTTGTTGAGTAGAAATCTATTTAAAATGCAGTAGAGAGAATATTCTGGTGCCATAATTCAAGAAAGAAAATTATAGATCCTCAAGTTAATTTTTAGTTTTTGAATTCCATAGAGTTTCTGAGGTCATCTGTTTTCAGTTGTCTCATATTTTAAAATAAGAGAGAGAAGAATTAGATCTTGTTGCCAAGAGATAAATCATGAACTAAACTAAAAGGAAAGTAACAAATTAGATAAAAAGAAATAATTTGTAGAGAAATGTGTTAATCAACCTTCCCTAAATACAACAATATAGCAGTCTGCAGTTAATGGGGATCAAGGGAAAAGAAAGCAACTGAACAACAGAGAAGATGCACAAGAGATTAGATTCTAATTAATATCACCCTGATGATACCAAGCTCCCAAAGACCCAGCTCTAATACTCCCAAGAATCTCCTCAAAATAGAAACATATTTATATTTAAAGCCTGAAATATGGGAAGCTGCGAACAACATGAATGTTGAAATTGCTAACGTTTCACAAAAGGTGAAAAAAAAAAAAAAAAAAGAAAGCTCCCTGCCTTAATGGAAACTGCACCAAACCCATAGAGAAACAGACGTTTCCCTTTAGCAAACTTTCAGAGCCTCAGGAACTCGCGTTCAGTGGGGAAGCTGGCGGAGCCGCTGGAGCCATTTCTAAGTGGCTAAGAGCGTCCAGCGAAAGTCCTTGATGCCCCGTGCTCTGGTTAAAATGAAAAGTGGAGGTTTTGGCAGACGGTACCGTCAGCTGCCTGCCAGCGAGCTTGAAACGTATGACAGCTAATGCGGCGGCCCGGATAGCTCCTTGGCTGCGCCTCTGGTTGGAAGACTTGAGTCTGAAAGAACTCCACACAGGAATCCCATTTGGCAAGGGCTTGCTTTTTGGCAAGGGAGTGGAAAGTCTTGTTGAATAAGCACTGAAGAATAAATTATGCCTGCCTCAGGATAAAATTTACGGAGGAAGGATAGAGCGGGTATCAGGCAGCAGATTATACAGAGGCAGAAAGTTTTCAGACTGGCAAGAGACACTAGAAATTTGTAATCAGTAGAAATGACCCGGCTGCAAGAACAAAACTGGAAATTTCTTCAAGGAGTTCAGGAAAAAAAAGAGAGAGAGAGAGAGAAAGAGCGCAGCTGGCCTGTCTACTCCATCATTGCTCTGGATGAGGAAATCAAATAATTAAATTCATATGGAAGGCCGAAATGTGAAAATGTACACTTAACTCAAGCAAAACATTTATCTAAAATATTGAAAATGTTTTGCATTATATAAAACAGACTTACAACATAGAAAGCTGGCACCGCTCTGACCATGAGTTCAGCAAATGTCGACTTGAATCTGCTGCAGTCCCGGCCTCCTCCATCACCTGCTACCTCAGATCTTCTGGAGGAACAGAATCCATTCAGGTTGTTAGCAGCCGACCCGACAGCTAGCACACAGGGAGGAGCTTTCAAGATTTGTATGTAACCTGGTTCCTACCAGTGTCCACAGCCCTGAATGACAAATGCCACGAGGCTGCTGCCCATGCAGTTCTTAGACAGCCGCTGCAAAGCAGGATCAGGATTTGCCACTGGCAAGTAATAGCAACTTCTGTTGCATACCTTTAGTCTATTAAAATATGCATCTGTGGTTGCTAGAAGCTTTGAGAGAGATCGCTTTCCTGAGGGGATAAGGTAAAACACAAAATACTCCATGTAATTTCAATTTCAGAGACTACCTTCCTGTGTGCAAGCTGAATATTCAAATTAACTGGATATCCTGTATTTTATTTGCCAAACCTGGCAGTAAAATTTAGGGATGGGTTTATGAATAAGAGAGATCTCAGAGTGAGGTTCTATTGCTGTTACACAGATTTACTTGAGCAGAGTGCAATACCTTAAATTCAACAACAAATTTTGCTCTCCATCAAGAATTGAGAATGAAGTTCACATATCATTCTTTACCTGGAAAGTGAGCTAAATTATTTTTTAATAAATACATGTTATCATTTCTGGTAAAAGTATTGAAGAGATGGCCAAAGGAGGTACTTAACGAAAACAAGATGGCAAACAAAATAGAATCACAGAATCACAAGACCAAGAAAGTACTTCTCGGTGATTAAATTTATGAGTTTGAATATCAGTTCTGCCAGTTACCTTAGTCATGTAACCTTGGCTAATTACGTGTTGAATAAAATAAGACATAGCAATTACTGAGGACAGTGTTTGACATGTAATAAGTATAAAAAATATATCCTGTCAATGACATTTCAAAGGTTGATTCCGGATGCTTGAGACTGAAACCTAAATCACACACGAAGAGCAAGGCGCAAGATACTAATGCTTTTAACTAATGTCAGGAAAGAGACATTTGATTAGAATGCAATGAAAGAATCAAGGAACAAAATGTAATTATGATTTAAAAATTAAATAGTCTGCTGCTGTTCTGCTGTTTTAGAAAATGCTTAATCAAAGGCAATTTTACCCAGTTACTTGAGGATATTTGACTTCCATGGATAATTGCCTAATGTAAACTCGGAGGACACATATTTACAGTCAGCAGTTTTGAGAAACACCCCCGTAGAGTATTAAAGTCTTACTTGTGAAATCCATCAACTCCGCATTTAGTGTAGTATGTGTAGACAATTGCTTGTCTCAGAAGATTAAGTCTATGAGGTTATTGACTAGAATATTTGGCCATAGCAGTACAATACAATATTGCCTGATAAGATTAGTATGACTTGCTGCAAAAATGTATTTTAACCATTGTAAGCATGTCTCAGTTGACTTATAAACTATTTTTGAAGTAAATATTTCTATGTGCACATTGCTTGTACTAGATTGTAAATACTTTGGAGTGAGAGCCTCTTGATATTTCATGTATACTTCACCAGAGTCTTTATACAAGTATTATAGACACAACAATAAATTGAAACATATTACTTAACAAAAGAAATGATTACACATTAAAGGAGGTCACTTTTTAGTGACTAGAGTAAAAGTACAGTGCATATTAATTTTGTCACACAGAGGCAGAGGCTAGAGACCGAGTCTGCGTATAATGGCACACACTTGTAATCCCAGTGAATGGAAGGCTGAAAACAGGAGGATCACTGCAAGTCTGAGTTGTGTAGTGATCCATGTACCAAATATATTTAAAAAAATAAAAAACAATCATATCAATTTTGTTTACTGGCTTGCTAAGATTACTGACATGTTACCTTGTCTATATATCTGGAACATTGGTACGCATAGTAGGTCCTAAAAATTCTGAAGGACTTGACCATAATTTGTCCAAACTCTCTCATTCCAGGACTAATAATGCAGAAGAATACTAAATAATAACTAAAGTAAAAATGGATTTTCAATTATCACTGTCAGCTTGTATTTGAATGTCAGGTTTCATAAGTATTCGAGTCATGTTGCAAAAGCTAAAATATTCAGCCTAAGTAATAAAGACTTTGTGTTAGTATTTTGACACTTTGAAAAACAAAACTGAGATACTCAACATATAGGGAGGAAAGACTTTTCTGGCTCATGGCTTGAGAGATTTCAGTCCGTAGTTGTTTTGTGGCCTTTATTAAGGCAGAACACCATAGCAGGAAGCATAAACAGGAGCAAGCCTGCCCATCTCAGGGCAGCTAGGAAGCCCAAGAAAGAGAGAAGAAGGGGCCTGTGGGCCGTCATTCCCTTCTGGGCTGCTGGTCCTAGTGACTCCCTTCCTTCCAACAGGGATGTTATCCTCCAAGATCCCAGCCTGCTCAGTAGTGCCACCATATGTTTAACATACAAGCCTTTGGGAGATGCTTGAGGCAGGAAACAGGAGGATCACTATGAGTCTGAGCTGTGTAGTAAGACCCTGCGCATGCACAAAAAAAAAAAGATACAGCCATACCCAAGCTGGCAGCGCTTCCTACAGAGCAGAACATATGTATGTAAGGTTGTGGCTATAAGAGTATATTATCTTCTAGTCTGTGCAATGCATGCAATAATACCTCCTCTAGAGGGTGCAGCTCAGTTCTCTGTGTTGAATATTCAAAAGTATATAATAGTTATAAATTAAAATTTCTATTGAGTTTCATATAATTATTTTACTAGTAGGTTTTTTGTTTGTTTCAAAGCAAGCATTTCTTAGGATAACGACTGGGGAGTGGTGAATAGAAAGAATGCATAAGTGGAAATTGTCTGTAAATTTTTTTCCAGAAGGAAATTTCATCAAGTGCCTGTGTGTTTGCTTGTGCCAGGATGATCTAGAGATCATAAAGCCTATGTGGTTGTGCAGGCTTAAAAATTCCTACATTGTGGAACATTCAGTGTGAGTCCTAAATCAGAAACTAGGTGCCAAATCACAAGGCAGGATCCATCCCTTCAATTCTACCTTTTAAAAATTGTACAACTACAAATTATGTTGTATAAATTATATAGGATCTGTATATCCTTCTCTCCAGGATGAACCCATTTATACATTACTGTGGTATTGTCTGATAGAATAAATCCTCACCAAGTATGATTAATTAAATGTAAACAAATTAAAATTAAATTAGTGTTCTCAATTTAATAACTAAATTTTAATGAATGATATATTTTCTTTTTGATAACACAGAGAATCATCAAGGGGCTTGAGATTGATCTTCCCACATGGTCTTTTGGTAGGGAAAAGAGATGACAGAAAGTCGATCCCAAGATGGAGCTATGACAGCAAAATGGAGACTTGCTGGCCTATGGACGTCCCCAGACAAAAGCGCCAGCTCAGAGCTGTACTGTAACTAGCACTGTCTGCCTAGCTGAGGCTGAACAGTGTGGTCAACACATAGAAACAACACCCTAAACACATAGGTAGACAATGCCAACACTCTAACCCTCACCTTGCCCCTTCCAAATACGACACTGTTCTTCTTTGTGCTATGTACCTATGCTACTTTTCTATCAGACCAATATCAGCTCAGTGACTATGTTTACAATCCTGTAAATTCAATACAGTTTGATTCAAGGTAACTTGTGATGATTTTGCTGTTGGAAAGCCCCCTAGACCAAGAGTGTCAGAGACAACCTACTTTCTGGACCCCTTTTGTTTTCAGAAAAAAATTTTTCCTATTCATAACCTTGTGGTCATTCTTCAGCGTCACGTGACATGAACTTGACAGGAGGTTGAGAGCCACTTCCTCCTAACAGGTTTGTTTGAACTAATGAAGGAAGATAAAACATCCCTAAAATATAATGAGGACTAAGAGAAAAAAAAGTAAAATAATCTACTGGATATTCTTAGAAAAGCAGAATGGTTGGTTAATAATAACATGAAAAACAAAGGCAGATTCTCAACAAAAGTGCATTGTGTAGATAAACTCTACTGAGCGAAGTCCACCTCTGATCCACTCAGCAGAAAAGCTCAAAAAACACACATTTTAATACTAACTTTTCAAGTGTCCACAATTCTTTGCTTCATGTAGAAGCCAAGCACAACAGTGATAATTTACTTCCTGTCAAATAGCTTTGCCCCTTGCATCATGGTGCCGACAACAACAAGCTGAGATCCAGACAAACTATTGTGGGAACAGGGGCTGCTTTTGCAAAAATGCAAACAGCAATGCAGACTCTAAACAGCTATTATCTCAGGGTTAAATTGTGCCAAAAGGTGTCGCTTTGTAAGAAATGATTTCTTCTTAAAATTTGGAAACAGAGTGATAGGAAACTTTTGAGTGGCTGGGTGGTGATCCTTAGCAACATGTGGTCATTACGTGTATCAGCAATATATGACCATCGGTACTTTGGGAAACACAAAGTGATTTCAGGTCTGGAAATTCAGAAATGATTCCATATTTTAGAAATTCCCTTCAGTTTTGACAGTGCTGTGCAAAACATACTGACACAGCACGGAAGATTGCCACAGTACAAAATGAACAAGTAATATATTAAAGGTAGTGATACTAAGAACTATGCTGAGGAGTGGAACTAGCCAGAGTGCTAAAGAGTGATGAATAGTATTTTAGATAGAATAGCGAGAGGATCTCTTGGCAGGAGACACATATGCACTAAAGAAAGACCTGAATACAGCAAGAGGAAACAAGCTGTGAGGCTCTCTGGGAGACTAGTGTCAAAGAAAACGAAATGGTCATATATATTGGTTTGCAACCGCCACAGCTTGTCAAAAGGATGGGGCTAATTCAAATTAGAGTAGGAGAAAAAGGAATGTGAGACTTTTATATGGGGACCATTTGCTAGAGATCTACCAATGAAGAGTGTCTTTCAAGGTATAACTGAGGAGCTGCTTATTTCTCAGCATCATTGCTGCCCCCTCACTGGTCAAATTACTTCAGCAACCATCTAACTGCTATGAACTTGCTGCTTTAAAATTTCTCTTCCCTATTTCTACATTCACTTACTGTAGTGATCTTTCTCAAAAGTGAGTTGAAACAAAATAGAACTCTGCTTAAGTCTTAAATTCTGAGTAGCAAAGAACTTCTGTACTAGACCCTCTTATGTTCTGCATGGCCAAGACTAACATATCTTCATCCTTGTCTTAATCATTGTCTTGTCACTGAGACACAATACCCGGCACCTACACTGTAAAGGTCAGGTTTGCTTTCACTCCTCTTCCCAAACCATAGTTGTCTGGCTCTTAGGCATCCACAGGAGAACTGAGGGCTGTGGCATAGGAAAAGTTGCTCCCATACCCAGATTGCTGGGAAGCAGAGAGAATTGATAAGGCCCTGGAGAGAAACATACCCTTCTAGGTCACTTGTGGACAGCCCTGCCTCCTAGCGGGGGGCAAATCACCCAGGGCATTCCCATAATCCTGCTGCTTTAGAAAAGCTCCGTATGAGAGTTCTGAGATAGACTGCAGGTCGAAACCGTAAGAATCCGCATCTGTTCATTGTCTCCACATTTACTTCAGTCCAAGCCTCTTGGATTCTTTGGTGCCTCCCCCAACTGTCAAGCATGATCCCACATTAGAATCATGACCATTAGTGCTGGAATGACATTTACTCAGATGTTTTAGGTGACAAGTCCTTCTTTTTCATTGAAGTCTATGTTATCAACTTCACCTTCTGGGTGAGAATTCCTACAAAAATCTCATTTTCCTATGAACTTGTAGACATATGCCTCTTATTTTTCATCTTAGAATTTATTAGCACATGACATAATTACCATTAGTATTTCCTTTGGCTTTTCTTTTCTTTCTTCCTATAGTAGAAGAAATTATGGCCGTGGGAACAAAGGTTGTAATTTATTTGCAATTTAATTGTAAAATCTAGAATTTTACCTGGCACATTAAAAAATACAATGTTTTGTTCTTGATAAATAAATTTGAAAAAAGAAGTTAGCAAAAGGACCATATGCTAATAATTTGTTGAGCAAGTCCTTCAAGGCAAAAATAGGCTTTAGAGATCACTTAAAGTCTTTACTGTTAAAAATAGTTGAATAATGGCTATGTAATTTTAGATGGAGATGAAAAAGTTTTTAAGATTTGATCTAAAATGAATTAATTTTTTAAAGTTTTGGAAGATATGGTTAAAACCACATTGCCAATAAACTCCCTCTTTCAGAACACACCTATACTATCATTCTTTCTAGTTTCTGGAAGTCATTTTTCATGTCTTCCATTGTCATATTGTAGCTATCTTAATGTACTAAATCAATTTTATTTAATTAATTAGTTAATTTGTATTTTTTAGAAAAGGAAAATAATTTTAATTTTCTTTCTCAACTACTTAAACTAGACAGTGAATATATACGTTTAGTTCATTAGGTCATCAAGTACCATTTTGAGCATGATGATTTTGGCCCTGGCCATTGCTGAATCAGTTTTAGATGTCTACCATTCACAGTCATCCTGATTTTGTAGAAGAACCAGATATCACCCAGTGCCAGATTCAGTGAATACAGTGGAAAAGAATGCACTGCGAGCCCGTGCTTCCACTGAACGGCACTTGGCAGCAGCATCCGCTATGTTATTTTGATCACTCCTTGGGGAGAGATTCATAAAAGAGGACTTCAGAATTGTCTCACAAAGTGGCAAGAATGATAGGACAGGTGCCTTCAAAACAAGGGAAAGTAGCTTGAACCAGCCTCGCAGCAAGGTGTCCTTTACTATAATATTTTTTTAATCATATGTTACATAGTTTGATCTCTTGTAAGTTTTAAAGGAAAAGCAATAGTCAATGTGTTTGGAAATGCGAGTCTTACTTGACTGAGTTGCCTTAGACTACCAAGGATAATGAAAGACTCCCCTGCAGAGTGACTTTGGAGTACCTTACCTCAGAGGCGGTGTTCGACATTTAAATGTTTTAGTTGTTTTTAGCAAACAGCTTGAATTCAGAATATTATAATAGGAAAACCCTAGGAATTAAGAATTCTGGGAGCATCTTTAGAAGGTACACAGGACACCAAACATAAGGTACAACCCCTCTGTGCCTGCATATACTACTTTAAAAAGTTATTCAACTGTAATGGGATAGATTACATATTTTAGAAAGCATAAATAGCTAAGCATGGTGTCATTCACTTATGTTAGGGCGTTTGAGAGACTGGGGCAGACCCATCACTATGAATTCTAATTTGTGATCAACCTAGAGTATGTGCTAAGATTTTGTCTCAACAGAGAACAAAAACCTATAAATAAAGCAGCCTTTTTCATGGCCAAAAATTTTCCTGCCGTGAACTTGAGTTTCCTTATTTAACAGAAATTGGAGTCAGAGAAGTGACAGGAATTCCCCGTGATCACAAGATTGGTTGCACATGGAGCCAGGTTCAAGTCAGTGCATTTACCTAAGATTCTTTTCTCTGTATTATTTTCCTAGCCAGTACACTTAGCTAGAAGCCAAGTATCACCTCATGAAAGGAATGGGCAGTTCTAAAGAGATGTGGGTGGTGCCTACCTAGACTCTCAGCTGCTTTGAAAGCCTGAGTTGGAGTTGTCAGTCGAGCCTAAGAAATCAACCCAGATCTGGGAAATACAGCAAGACCTCTCTCACTTAAAAAGAGACCTGGAATAGTGGCACCCTGAAGCCAGTTTGTACTAGTTTATGAAAGCTGATTTTTAACTTTCAGGGTTTGGGGGGTTTATTCTCAACATATTAATAAAAAATTAAACTATATTAACCTCCAATAAAATAAACTATTATAAAAAGCACAATATCCAAAGTATATACTGTTCATTTTACTGTATTTTACAGTTTATCTTATTTTGCTTTCTTTCTTCCTTTTTTTTTTTTTTTTTATGTCTGGCTCAGCCTTCCCCAGGGGGTGAGGGGTGGGGTGGGGGAGTGGAGCTGCCACAGCATGTGGAGCCAGGATCAAATTGTGGTCCTTGCAGTTGTCTAAGCTTTCCTAAGTAGGCGCTTTAGACCGCTGAACCATCTTGCCGGCCCCTCCAGTTTATCTTATTTTGACTGCTATTTTTGTGTATTATATTTTCCCCTATAAATTGCTGCCTCATTCAGTCTTTCAAATTCAGCATTGACCGATGTCATGCAGGCAGTGTACCATCTGACAATTTATTTATTTTTTTAAAAAAACTTCATTTATTTATTTACGTTATGGCTGGCTCAGCCTGCATGGAGTTGGGGATGGTGCAGCACGTGGTGTTGGGCCCTGTGCTTGACTAAGCAAGTGCTTTAGACCACTGAGCTATCTCGCTAGCCCAATAAAGGTAGGTTCCAGAAAGAATTGAAGTCAGCATATTTTAGGGATACCTGCATAGCTACATTTACTGCAGTGAAATTCCTTATAGCAAAGCCGCAGGTACAGCTTAGGTATCCATCAATAGATAAATAGATAAAGAAAATGAGACATCTATATGCTGTGGGCACTTATTCAGCTACAGAAAAAAATGAAATCACATCATTTGCAGGAAAATGGATGGAATCATAAGCCACTATGTCAAATAAAATAAGTCAGACACAGAAAGTCAAATATTGTATGCTTTCTCTCATTAGAAGTTTCCAGGACAGGGGACTGGGGAGATAGCTCAGTAGAAGAATAGCTTGCCTGGCAAGTGCAGGATCCTGAGTTCAATACTCGGTATCCAAAAAAAAAAAAAAAAAAAAAAAAAGTAGCATCCGGGAGAGGTCACAATGGTACAGAAGTAGAAAGGAGTCTATTATGGAAGAGGAAGAAAGCATAGGAATGAGATACTAAGGGAGGATGAAAGTATGTTGGTGGTCAACCTATATTCTGTGCGTGTACAAATATGCCCAAGTGAAATCCATTGGTGGGTATAGTTGATACACGCCAATAAAAACTTGGCAAATGCAGTAAATCAGCTCTCTTCTCCCTGGCTTCCTCTGCGCATGATTAAAAATGGCTGTTAAATGCACAACAGCAAACTGCAGCATTAAATTGAATTTAATCTTTATCTTTTCTGGGATCTTAAGTAAATCACTTAATGCCTCTCTTAACTGACCTTAAAATTAAATGTAACAAAAGCATCCTGTGTGGCAATTGTAAAGATTCAACGCATCAATAAAAATGAGCTTCTACCAAAAATTGCTCCGTACAAACAACTACTACTAGTTCATACAATATATACTGGATCGTATGCAAGTTACAGAGCACAGGGGACCTCAAGACATCACTATTTGTCTTCATATTATAAGAAACGGATTCTTACTAAAGTAAGTTCTGGATTTTCTGATTAGAAATGTGAAGTCTGTAGATAATGATCATTCTACACACATAGCCTTCCTCGAGAAAAGCAATGTAAGTGCTATGATCAAGCCTCCTGCAAAGCAATTTTTTTTTTTTTACTTCAATATATGCAGCCTCTGCCTCCATGTTGAGACACTTGCCTTTTGTAATAGCTCTTTTCAGAGGTTTTTATTCTAGGTGATCTTTGTTTGCTTTTGCATTTGTAGAAATCAAAGAAAGTATAATTATAAAAAACTAAATTGCACGTGTGTGTGTGGTTTTTATATTCAGTATAGCAATGCCAAGGAAAACTTTTACTAAAATTCTCTAGTTATGTTCCAAACTTCTTAACAACAACCATTAATGATTCTTATAGTATATAACACATGAAATTAATAGAGTATCATATGATTCCTACACAAAATATGATGTATCCAGAAGTCAACCAATAATAATATTGGCAAGGCTGTGGGGAAAAGTACAGACTGGTGCAACCATTGTGGAAATCAGTGTGGAGATTCCTCAGAATGGATTAGATGTCCCATTTGATCCAGCTATTCCCCTTCTGGGTATTTTCCCAGAAGAGATGAAAACATTGTACAACAGTAATATATGTACACCCATGTTTATAGCAGAACAATTTCTAATAGCTAAATCTTGGAAAGTGTTCATCAACTGAGGAATGGATAAAAGATGTGGCACTGTTATATAATGGAATACTATCAACTACAAAGAAAGATAAACGCAAGGCTTTTATACATAAGTAAATGCACCTAGATACCACACTTTTAAGTGAAATAAATAGAACTTGCATGTATAAATATTGTATTATATCCCTAGTGCAAGAAGCTGAAAGAGTAAATAAGATCCAAAATGTACAACGGATACTGGGAAA
>PVKN010032678.1:0-12207 GCA_004027915.1 Capromys pilorides
AAAGACCATTTAAGGGCAGGAGAGACAGCTCAGTAGAATAGTCGCTTGCCTGGCAAGCACAAGGTCCTGAGTTCAGTCTCTGGTACAGAAAAAAAAAGGTCCAAACATGAGAGAAACATTAAAGGAAATAAAAGTATATGCCTAGTTATAACTTAGTAATACAGTATAGTGAATTAAAATGTTTAATCAATTAAAATTATTAAATATTAAAAGCAAAAATTTGTCTTTCTGATTATTTCTCCTTTGATTTTAAAAATTTACTGATAACTAATGAAAGAGAAACTTTTTATGTTATCTGTTTTAGTTTTTATCTATGATTTCCAATATGGAAAATAAGATATTTTAGGAAACATTTTTGCAAGACACAGTATGTTATTTTATCATGTTCAACATGCATGTGTGTCCTGTATTTTAACCCAGAGATCTGGCGATTTAAGCAACCTAAAAAAGTGTATATGCAAATTGTATAGCTTTAAGAACAGATCACGGATTATGCATAATTCCTATTCCACAAAGCCATGGAAGGGAATTGCTGCATTAGTCCTCTTCCCTACAAGTAGAAACTGCATAGCGCAGTGCACCAGGAGGAGCTCATGGCAGAAAGTGATTGTGAAGAGTGACCTTACCAATGTGTGCTTGAAGAGAAAAGTTGGAATGTGATCATTAAAGATTTTTTATGAATTTTGTACATTGCTCTCCCTTGATACCATTCGTTTTCTCTGCTGTCTTCATAGCAGCTTCTGAGTTTCAGCTCCCAAGTGCTTAAGAATGTAAATGAGTCTTTGTTCAGTCTTTCCTTGTGTTAACTTTGAAAACATAAACCATACTAAAGAGCATCTGGGTGTGTGTTTAGAATGACTAGGCTATAGGGGTTGGAGATGTACCTTGGATGTGCAAATGTGACTGCCTAAAGCAAGACAAACTCTAGGTGGGAAATCAGGCAAGGGCAAATGAGAGGCTTATTGGGATCTTGAAGCATGTTACTACAGAGCAACTGAGACTTATAATGGTTCAACAGAATGAAAACAGTTAAAGCATAATGTGCAGTATATGTGGACCATGGAGGCAAATTGTATTCAGCTTTCTGGTTTTTCACTAAAGTTTGAACAACTTTGGCTATGATCTTTTGAGTAAAAAGTACATCAAGTTGTATGTAGAAGCTTCTCGTGGAGTCTTCGTGAAGAATAGGGCAGGCTGTTGTCACGATAGTTTTCAAAACATCTAAACTATCTTCTATCTCTTACTAAAAGTGTCATCCACAGTATGTTGTATTAAAATGATGCTCCAAAACTAGATAAGAAAATCTTTATCTAGTCAAAGAATAAAAGCAAACCATTGATTAGTTTGTTGCTGTCCTAAGATAGTAAACCCTCTTCCAGGAGTCCTCTGTTTTTGGTCATATAGATCTTGATTTAAAGTATTTACCGTTGACACTGTTAATTCACCACTTTTCACAGTGGGACAAAAGATCCAAAAGGGAGGAATTGTGATTCATTTACGTTTTTATTTCCTTAACATTCCTCATGCCAATTCACAAGAAGTATTAAATGGATACAAGCACTAGCAGTGAAATAGTGAATATCTTAATTCCATTGTTACATTTTTTTCAAATTTTAAATGTATACGATTAAATGAAAACAACACTAGGCTTAAATCTTGACAACAGATATATCAATAATTTAAAAAATCAAATTTTCAACAAGGTTGTTGACTTCAGTAGTGCTTTTTAGAGAACTTGAGACATTGAGAAGTGTTCATATTCTATGCTTACATTTTATTTATTTTTGCATTTGTAAATGTTATTCTTGTGATAAATACTTATTTTCCTGGTAACTTATAACTCTGTCTCTCCCTTGATAGAATCATTACAAATTATAATGTACTTATTAACTTGTCGCTGTTCTTCTCTGTGGTCCTGAAGAGTGGCTTATTTGGGAGTAAGGGAATTACCACAACTGTGTCAATGGAGTTGATTTTTCCTTTCTTAAGTAATCATAGAGGAAGAATAATATCCCTTAATAAGCTCCTACTATAATGAAAATCAATATTAATCCCATTATACAGATGAAGACCCTAACCCAGACACACCAATTCAGTATTTGTTAATATTGAATATTTGGTAATATTCATTATTTGTTAATTCACTATAACAATTAGGAGCAGAGGCAAGGTTTAACCCCAGCCTTTATGAGTAGTTGTTCTGAGTTCTTTTTACTTTTGGATAGTAGAGGTAAAGGAAAAAAAAAAAAAAACCCTGAAGGGCTTACTTTGTGATGACCTCTGTCATACTGGTCGAAAGGGCATGTAATTGTTCCAAATCATCTCAGAAATGTTCTCTTTTTTTCCTAATGAAATTGCATGAGTCAAATTGGCTCTGTTAATTGAAGTTCATAAGCAAGGTACAGAAATATACACATATATTTGAGGGACTAAAGGGGTTGGTACCAAATTATATTTACTTGTTCCTTGGATAACTGAGAAAAATGCTGTGACTTTCTCCCACCTCACCTGCCTTCAGATACATCTGCCTTTGGAATCATACAACAGTGTTTGTGAGTGTTGTACCAGACCAAAAGTATATACATTAAATATCTAGAATGTGCAGGTTGTCCAAAAGGAAAGAATAGATATTATATGTAACCTCAATGATTATAAATATTTAACAATGTGCTTCACTTTATTTTTCATTTTGAGGAGAACTTTTACATCAATTTTGACCTGAAGAACACATCCATAGCATTTTATTTAAATTTCAGATTTCTATGGAAGGTGACTTAGTTTTAACAATCTCTGTGGTCAATTTTACTTTTGTGTAGATTTAGACTGATTTCCAGTTTTTAGAGCCTGTTTTATTTAGTTTTCTGGGGAAGATGACATTTTTTCATGCAGGGTTATTTCTAACATTTTAGGCATGTAGCTTTTTGTTGTGTTGTGGTGTAAGTTCCAAATGACTGACAGTGATTAAATAGAAAATTCAACTTGAATGTCACTATCTTGAAATCTACTTAGAGCCATGACAGTTATCTGTCTGTGGCAATATATCAGTTTGAGCATGTGAGGAATAAAAAAAAAAAATGTGGCTTGTATTTAACTAAAGAGGGAAAGGCCATTTTTTTGGTATCGTTAAAACAGTACTGTGTATTTCTAAACATGGGTAATACAAATTCACAATGAATGATCCCTGAATTTAAAATGTCATCCTGTACATCAGACCACTTATATACCAATTGGAATTTTCACTTGTGTACAGATACTCTAGTAACATTTACAAAAGAAGGCATCAGCATAATTAAAAACCAAGCACTCAAGAAAGATAAAACTCAAAGAATTAATTGGTATTACAGCTCTTCTTTCTGCATTGACTGCAAAAGGTTGGAGATCTCCTCAATTGTGTTTCAGCAGTGATTTCAGAACTCTCTCCGGCCCCCGAAGGCTCTTCTTTTTTTAACATTTGTTATTACTTAGCTATTTTATTTGGCAGCAGTCACTTCTGTTTCATTTTCTAATGCACTGGCAAGGATCCTATTGCCAATAGCTTGCAGCCTACTACTGCTAGGGCAAACTGCATAGCCGAACTTTCTAGCCTCTGCATCCTTATAAATAATTCATCTCCTTTCCTGTAACTACTTGAGTCTTAGGCTTCAGTAGACATTTCTTTGTTAGTCAGGGTAAAGAAGCTGGAAGATGAACAGTTGTGGAAATAGTTGTAGGCAGTTATTATCCCTGATTAGAACCTGACCCTTTGATATGTGCATTAATCACAGGATTAACGCTAATGGAATGCTTATGCTTATTGTGTACATTAACAGCATAGAAAAAAGGATCTATTTGTTAACTAAACTACATGGTTAATTCAATACTGAAAACTCTAGTAATGTTAATCTAGAACGCTTTGAGGTTATATTGTCTGCCAGGTATGGTAGCACATACCTGTAATCCCAGCAGCACTCTTGGGACACTGAGGGAGATTGCTATAATTCAAAGCCAGCCTAGGCTACAGTGAGGGCAGCCTAGGCTACATAGTGAGTTCAAGGCCAATATGAACTATGTAGTGGAAAAAAACAAATGAAAATAAAAGGGTATGTTGTCCATAATTAATTGAATTTGCTCATCATTTAAAAAATCTCTTCCTTTACAAGGAACCTGTTTCATTTTTTACACTTTTTCTTAAGAACAGCAGCAAGAGTCAGCAAGATAGCTCACCAGATAAAGCATCTGCTTTGGCAAGCACAGGGACCAGTATTTGATCTCCAGTCCTGCCTGCTGAGCTGGCCTTGCCCCTGGGGCGTGTTGAACCAGCTGTAGAGTCTGGATGTGGTGGTGTATACTTGTAATCCGAGTGCTGGGGAGGCTGAAAACAGGGGGATCACTAGAAGTCAGATGTATGTAGTGAGACCCTGTACCAAATACACAAATGAAAAGAAAAACAAAGAAGAGCAGCAACAAGATGTTGGCTAAGGGTAACACTTAATACTTCATGTACCTCAGTGGCATAACAAACTGGGATTTGTGATTAAGTATGAATGATACATTAATAAGGTAAAGCAAAACAAGCAATGTATACTCATACTTTTAACTTCATGTTGTTAATAAACTTGTCTTTAGACATCATTTTATTTTCAGCATTAGAGGAATTAGAAAAGAGGAAGAAAATAAGCTTTACAAATATCACTGTCATTGGAAAACATACAGTACGAATGGGAAATATGAACAGTTGACCCCTGGACAGCATACGCTTTCTCCTTCACTGGGTTTGTTCTCTTTGTAGTTGTCACAGATGGGAGCCCTCAGTGTTATGATTAGCATATGCTAAACCCCTGCAAATTAACTTAGATATTGGATACAAAACTTGTTGCTCTAGAGCCTTATGTATTTTACTCAGAATTGAATGAAAGAAAGAAAAATCATGTTTCTAACTAAATAGTTTGTGAACCCTGATAATTTTGCCATCAATTTTCCTAAGTACCTTCAGTGGATCTTCAAATAGTGCAGACATTTCTATGGAAGACAGCCTGTGACTTAGTAGTATTTTGGTCGTTTTTACCTCTTCATATGCCATCATTTTTGAGAAAAGGTAGTTACCAGAACTAAGGCGAAATCGTGATGTTTGTTACTTTTTTATTGTACTTCCTTTTTGATTAGTTTCTGCACACAAGAAATTGTTAAATAAATTCATCAGATCTACATGTGTATGTAGTGAAGATTTTTCTCAATCTTGACTGCATCTTTTTATATTAAAAGTTCACATGTTAACATGTCTTTATTCAAAAACACTTAAGTAACGTTACTTTAAAACTTTGCATTGACATTACCAAGAAATCATAAATCTTTATGAAATAGATGATAACATCTATTAATGTTTTACTTTATTTATTCATTTTAATCTAGCCACCCAGAATAGTCAAGCCAAATGCTTTAAGAGAAAAGAAAAAAAAAAAAAAAAGAATAAAGTCAACTTATCAAATTACTGCCACAGTCAAGTCTGTTTGGTTGGTGTTTTGCCGTTGATGGCTACTTAAAATGGAAACAGATGGATTTCGTTGTGCTGCCTCTCAGTGTCCAGTACTTCTATAGCCTTCTAGTCGTGGCATGATCCCATCTGGAATTGAAACTTTGCATGCTTCTTCTATCAGTAGTCAAAACAAAACACTATCAGAAGAAAATATTTTCCTAATTGAATACTGCCTAAAGGAAAATCACAGCTATTTAGCCATTCTTATATGACAATGTATTTTCTGATAAACTCACTAAAAAAATTCATAATGTATCAACCACACAAATACAATCCATTATATAACTCTTAAAAGTCTATGGGCTTTTACTACTGAAGTTGTCCTGTACTGGACTGGGATTAAGAAAACCATGTCTTCTATTAGAATGTAAACACTATGCCTCTTTCCCATTGCCTCTTCCCACTTTCCTATTAGGCACCTGGTAAATAATCATTAAATGAATAACTGAATGTCCAAATGAATGAGGTTGCCAAAGGTAGTGGGACAGTATCACCTGAGAATTCATCTTTGGAATCTCCAAACTGGAAAAAAAAAAAAAAAACATGAGTAATGGAAAATCTAGGGCACAAGAAACATTGCCTATCAAATGTTTCCTTTTTACTTTAATGGGAGAGATTCCTGACTCTCTATTTGCACAGTATTTTCAAAACTGATTAATTTTTTTTAGCAAATAGTTGAAAGTTTCCCTGCTGTGCTGTAAATTTATAGCATGCTTTCTTGTTTCATTTTGTTGATGGAAGAAATATGCAGTTGAGTAGATTCGTAGTGTTGACAGTAACACTTAAGTGGGTTGGTTTTATCAAGATTAGGAAAACAATACATACTGTAAGGAGGAAGAGTGACTTTGCACATTAAATCCCTCTGTTGGAACAAAGTGCTGTACTGATTAGAAAAGTCAGTGTGTCCAGTGTAGAACTCCCAGCACATATGTGAGCATGCGCTGTAATCATATTTGTTCTTTCTTTTTAGCTTTCCCAGCAGCACTGTTGGAACACTGAGAAGGATGATTGCTATAATTCAAAGCCAGCCAAGGCTACAGTGAGGGCAGCCTGGAGTACCTAGTGAGTTCAAAGCCAATATGAGCTATGTAGTGGAAAAAACAAATGTCCATAATTGAATCAAATTTGCTCACAATAAGAATTATATAAGTTCAAATAAAAACTGTGCTGTGCAAGTAAAAAAAAACTTAGGTAATTGGTGCCATTAAATATATATTCTATTGTGTTCTATGGCTTTGAAAGTGTTCCATTGTACCTGATGTCACAGGCTTTGGATTTTAGTTTCACCTTTTCTAGCTACACAATCACAGGTTATTTGAGTATGTTTTCCAGTTCTTCCCATCTGTAACTTAGGAATAGTAGCCCTTATGTTGGACCTTGATTGTGAAGATGTTAAGTATGAACTGATGTGTGTACTTCACTGGGCACAGTATCCTGCTTACTTTTCACCGTGAACCTTCCCTGCTGTTTTCTTCCCCCACCCCCACCCCATTCCATCCCCTACTTTATTGCCTTTTCTCAAATTGCTCAGACCTTACCAGTCTCAAAATTTGAATCATGCTTTCACTTTCTGCAGATCTCACTCTTGCTTCAGAGGATAGAGATGAAAAGAATGGAAATTCTTTTAATGTTTTGCTACCAAATCTGCTAGGCCCAGCATAATGCCTAGCAAATAACTAGCCACTTACTCAATGTACTGGGGATAGGTAGATTAATGGATGGTTAAATGAATTAACTTGTATCTTGGAGATTTAGAAATGGGAACTGTTCTTATATGTTATATATTGGCCTTAAAATTTGGAATCTGCTGCCTTTAAAAAGCAGGTCATCCTGAGGTTTTATCCCTCTTCATGTGCCAGCTCATGGAAAGAAAAAGCTTAAATGCTGAGTAGCAAATTTATATAATTAGTTGCTATATGTTGGCAAAATTACAAAGAGGCCATTTCATTTTGAGTTGGACAAGCCAGTGTTTAACCCTGTATTTCCTAGAGGAAGATAATTATTGAGGGTGAAAGTGTCGTTCTGTGTTTGAACCCTTGCCTAGCATCCTTGAGACTCTGCATTCGATTTCCAGGATTGCAAAACAAAGATACTGACTTTCATATTTATTTAACTTATCTTCTTTGTTCCAGCCCTAAGTTATGTCTGTAAATCACCTGTGTGTAGGAACACTCTTAATTCCCTGTATGAGATGAAGTAAAATGTTTTCTTGTACCCGTGACACTGTTAAATTTTGAGAGACCACCTATTCTTTTGCATCAAATGTTTAGATGCCTTAGAAAACTGCTTAATTAAGGGTATTTATCTCACTACAGCCTTTATTTAAAAGGGGTGAATGAGTAGTAATAATCTAATTTTTGAGGTACACCACAACACTTTTGACTTTGAATATTCTCAGTGGTAAAAGGAAAGAACTATCTAGATATGCAGAGATGCCTTTTAGACTCTTTCATATCAGTCAGTGAGCAGCAGTATGCATTTGGAAGAGCAGGAAAGAAGATGAAAGCAAGCTAAATCCAGGTACTTAACCTGTGGTTACGTTCATTACATGACCCCTAGTGACAGAGTCATCATGGCAAAGCCAGAGGGAAGAGTTTGAAAATATTGCAGACGATGTGTGTAGCAGTGTAGAAGCCCGTCTAAAGGCATTTGGAGCCATTTCAGGTGAGTCTTTCCATCTTGCAGAGGGGATCTGCAACCACAAAAGAAGCATACGATGTGTCTGTTTGCATGGCTGTGCCATGCAAAGGAGGTACTTTTCCTGCTAGGTTCAATTGCTCTGCATGCCTCTTGCTGTCAGTGATGTGATTTAGTTAAATACTGAAGCTTTTAGAGGGGCTTTGCCCTGCATCATAAATATTTAATAGTTTATAAAATATCTGTATGTATAACTGAGTGGGAAATGCAGCACTGGAGAAGCCCACATCAGAACAACTGGCTGGTGGCATTCATTGACCATTTTTCCACTGGGAATGGTGCATTCAGGTAGGGAATGTCTTTAAAAATCCAGACATTGTTTCAGTAGAATAAAGCCCCCAGTACAGTCTTTCTGATTTTTGTGAGTAGTGTGAACTTAAGACTGTCCCTATTCGTATTATTTATAGATGTTTCAATTGCCTAATGGTTGGAGCACTG
This sequence comes from Capromys pilorides, assembly GCA_004027915.1. Classification (NCBI taxonomy): domain Eukaryota; kingdom Metazoa; phylum Chordata; class Mammalia; order Rodentia; family Capromyidae; genus Capromys; species Capromys pilorides. The sequence continues at coordinate 8,648 of PVKN010032678.1, forward strand.
CATTAACGAAAGTCCCTTCTCCATAAATAAATGGTCCTGGAGGTGAGGATGCAGAAAAAGCTCTTAGAATTTCTACAGCAATGGATGATTTGTCACATAAAGATATTTCCTTGTCAGTAGATAATGGTCCAGATCATTTGAATCTTTTGTCCTTCACATAATTTTGAAATTGATTTTAAGAGTCAGTCCCTTAAAATATAAGTGATAGGGAAAGGTGGTAGTGGGAGGGGGCTGCGGTGAAGGAGGGGAGGTTTCCCAGGACAGGTTGCCTAACATGTGTTTGGCAGTTATCTTATTTAACATAAGCTAATGGGCTTCTCTAATAAACTGCTGGCTTTTCTGTCAGGTGTTTGTGGCCAGTAACTTCTAAGAAAATAAATTTTAAAAACTGTTTCCCAGGAGTTTATTATTGCTATTTAAATGAATTGGAAAAGCCAATTCAATTTAAACCAGTTAGAATTCACAACTAATGTTTTTATACATTTGCTTTTTCAAATGTCTGTTCATTGAAATCACCATCTTTTTTTTTTTTGATGCATTTTCAAGTAAGTTGTGTACATGAAAACATTTTATTCCCAAATATCTTAGTGTTCATGGCATGTATATCTGTCTACATTCTTTAGCATTACATGTAGGATAAATCTTTCAATAAAGCAAGTTATAAAATGAAAACAAAACAAAACAAAGATAACATATGATTTTCTCAAATTATCTACCATATTTGGACCTGGCATTTTCTACTCTTCATATTCAGAGGATAGCTCATCCAGCAGAACTTGGTCTTATTCCTGACCATATTCTTCCCCCTGCCCCACCTAGTTTGCTAATTCTCTAAATTATAAGAAGATGCTGTGCAGGATCTTCAGCCCTTAGGGGTGATAGTTTCTGATAGAATGTGTGTTTGACCCATTGCAACTGTGAGGCTGCTCTGTGCTAGGGCATAACCATCTCTGTATTTTAGGGTAGGGTCTATAGGATGTTCAGGGTCTCGCTACTAGATCAGGCTTGCAGTGAGCTGCCTATTCACAGCCTCCCAAGAGCTGGGATTACAGGCACATGCCTCCATGCCCAGTAGGGCATAACCATCTCTGAATTGCACACCCTTCCTACCACTTCCAGGTCATTCCTAATCTACAGCCTGCTCTGAGTGATAGTGTTGGGTCCTATGGTCCAAACCCTGTGTGCATGGTGGTGAAATGCTGTAACAGTCAAAATATCAGCACTGGAGAATGAACATCTTTCAGAAAGAGGGCCACTAAATAAGACTGTGATGACTAGGCACGGGAACATTTAACAGAAAAATCTTTCAGGTAGTAATGTTTAAGTGCTATATTTCTGTGAATATCATTCATGACAGCAAAACCCACCAAGTCTAAATTATCTAATCAAATGCTACTGTCTATTTTTGCAGTGTATAACTAAAGAGTTGTCCACAGTAGGTGGGAGTGGAAAGAAGAGAACCTCAATTATAGCTGTGATTCTGAAATTAATCTGTATGTGATCCAGGTTTCCTTTTTCTTGTATAAAATAAAATTCATGAGTAAATTCTGCTCCAGCTAAAACATTCAGCCAATGAAAAATTTAAATTGAATTATTACTGAAATTAGAATTGGGCTTTGCATTAAACCTAAATTCTTTTATCCCAATTAGTGCAACAGGAAGAGAGTAAATCATTATTAAACAAATCTGATTCTAACAATATCTTATGTGATTTATGATAGAAACTTTTGAGCTAGAAGTAAAAGCTTATTCTAGAACTTCTTGAAAGTCATATGTTTATAGCAATAAAATTGTAACAGCATACGAAAAGGTCTCGCCCCGTGGGCTGAAAGCAGAAGCAGCGTCCTGGGTGGCGCTTTGTCTCAAATGGTGTAGCTCAGCTGCTTAGCATGGAGCACAGTAAGGCTGGAGCCTTACAGCAGTGCGCCTTGCCAGCTAGGTGCCTTGCCCGGAATGCAAAAGCATAGCTGGAAGCTGTGCATAGTTTTATGTTTCCAAGTTTCCTGTTGGTGCAACTTTACATTTTCAGTTTGATCAGAAACAGTGAGAAATAACTATGTAGACTTTAAGGAAAATGTCTATAAAGAAAATGCTTCCTATGGTTGGAGTGTGTTCATACTTAGAAATTCTGAAATTAAACATTTCAGGTAACTGCTTCCCCCAAGCTTCCCCTATTAACATTTTTTTGTACCTTGGTTTATGTAAAACTTGAGAATCTTCTAAATAGCTGGTATCCTTATGAGTAATTCATAACTCCCTTCATGTATATACAATCTCATGCTCAGCTTCTATTTTAAACAGTATATTAAAAAATCAAATTAACACATTCCTAGAACATTCTGTATAAGTGATATGCGATATGCAAGCTACATTTCTGTATTGTTTTGGGAATTATTTTTTAGAGTCAGCTGATCTTAGGCTGACCTTTAAGCAAGAAACTACTGCATAGGTATAAATTAAGCTCAATTGCTTTCAGTTTTGAAACTTTACTGAATTTGAATTAATCTGACATTGATTAGTAGATATATTTTCCTCATTTTAACCTAGAATTTCTTTAACTACAATAAAAATATCCAATGTTATTTTGTTAAGTAAGATTACACATGTATGTGTGAATAGAAACCAAACAATCGCTGTTGTCTTTTGTTACCTTGGTGGTCACATATACAGGAAAAGGCAAACAAACAGAAAATCTGTTAGCTGTGCTGCTCTGTGTCTTCTATTTAACTGTAAAAGTAAATATCAAAGAAACAAAACAAATATTTTTGTTCCAGATAGCTGATCCACATATATCACTCTGCTAGACATTATAAACATTAATTCACTGCACACACACACACACACACACACAACACATCCTGTAACTTAACATTATTTCATTTATTCACACAGGTAAAGTTCTGTCTGAAGTATCCAGGTTTTAAAGATGTTTGCCCATAGTATGTGAGTTGCTCTTTAGTATAGCTTTCACACTGAGGCAGTCACTTAAGAAATGCACACCAGTAGATTGCCCTCTTTGTCCCAGGCATGTTGTAGGTACTGGGGATTCAGTAGTGGAGAGAGACACCAGTGTGTCCTTGTGGATGTTATGATCTCGCGGTGGTGTACCACACATTTGATGCAAAGCACATTGCGCGGAAAGCACAGGTCATCCTGGATGGTGACCAGTTGGGCCTAATCCTTTCCTCATATTTCTAGTATATTCTAAGTAGGTAGATGGAACAGAGTTGAACAATGGGAAATGATATTTTAAGTATAAAAATGGAACATGGTAGGCCTTTTTCTTCTTTTTTTCGTAAAAATTCTCTTGAGATTCTCAGTGACACATCACTTTATTAAATCATAATTGCCCTGAAGATATTTTCAGAAATTTCATATTTTCAGTTATTTATTTATTTATTTTATTTTCTGAGGACATAGGGGGATTGGACCAAAGGCCTCACACATCCTGGGCATGTGCTCTACCATGAACTGTAAGTGCGGTCCTTTCATCGCCTGTGAAATGCTTTATAGAGAAAGGGCCATGTACATGCCTGAACCTGGTAATCAGAGCATCTACT
>PVKN010032679.1:0-12216 GCA_004027915.1 Capromys pilorides
TCCAGAGCCCATGATTTTAAATGGTACTTTAATGTTTTGTTCCTTTTTTTTTTTTTTTTTTTTTTTACAAGAAATTGAACTCAGGACCTTGTGCTTACCAGGCAGGTGCTGTGCTGCTGAGCTATATCCTGAGCCCTTTAATTTTAAAATATGTTTTTCTTCAAGGTTTTTTGCTGTCCTCTTAGAGCAGTCTGGAAGTTGATAGCTGTCACAGGTGTTTTATCCACCTGAAGAATATCTCTGAAACATAATTATTTACTGTCAAAATTATTTCCTAAACTAGTAGTATAAGCTGAGGCTACTTGAAGGTTGTAATTGTATACTTAAGCCAGGGGTGGTGATGCACATCTGTAATTCTAGCACTTGCGAAGCTGAGGCAAGAGAATTGCCATGAGTTCAAGGCCATCCTGAACCAAATGGCAAGACCCTGTCTCAAAACAAACAAACAAACAAAAAAACTAAAATGATGTACTTTCACTTTACTTTCTCTATAGGTTATGCAAACTCTGAATCCAAAGTTACCTTTGACTAGACTGACTGAGGAAAAGAAAGGAATATAGAAGTTCAGTACGTGGCTGTATAGGGAAGGAAAACAGTAAATCTAGGTCTTCAAGGAAGAGTTTTAGTCCCTAGATTTGCATAGGTAAGGTAGAAAGATGAAACCTAATATTCTAAACAACATTCACCACTGGAATAGCACCTTGTGTCTTCAGATAGCATCTTTTTCTGTAATACCAGGCTACAGAATAGGTCCTTAGAATAAATCCAAGGTTACTCCAATTAATAAACCAACAGAGGCCAGTTGTTTCAGAAACCAAAGAAGCTGTCATGGTTTAGATCTAAAATGTCCCTAAAAGTCTGCATTCAGAGGTGGGCCTTTTTTGGAAGGTGACTAGGTTCTGGGGATACTATATTCATCAGTGGATTAATTCACAGATGAGTTTATAATTTAAGTATGTGGGCAACAATTTGAGATCTCTCAGGAGCTATTACTATGCTCTAATAAATTTTCTTTCTCTTAAAACAGAAACACTGAACGAGCTATTAGGAGGTGGGGCCTAGTTAGATATGGGTTACAGTTGATTTGGACATGTGTTGTTTTTTTTGTTTTGCTTTGTTTTGTTTTTCATGGCTGGCTCAGCCTGCCCTGGAGGTGGGGCTGGCACAGCATGTGGTGCCAGGGATCAAACAGCGGTCCCTGTGGTTTCCTAAGCTTTCCTAAGGAGGTGTTTTAGACCGCTGAGCCATCTGGCTGGCCCTAGGACATGTGTGTTCTTGTCACCAGCTCCTCTTCTTCCTGGCCACTATGACTGGGCAGCTACTGTTTACCAGGCTCTTCTAATGGGTCATTTGTGCCTTATTGGTGGCAGACCATAGACTGAACCCACAAACATCCAAACAACTGTCCTTTAAGTTGCACGTGTTATATATAAACTGATTATAAAGTTCACCTAGGAGAAACTGCAAGAATAGTCATAACGGTTTTTAAAAGAAATAGTGGGGAAAAGAGAAAGTTACCCAACCAGCTATCAAAGACTATACTAAACAGTAATTAGCTGGTTGTGGGTATACATACCTCCAACTCAGCATGCCAGGAGGCTAAGGTTAATGAGTTCCAACCCAGTTTGGGCAATTTAGCATTTTAGCAAGACCCTATCTCAAATGAAGCAAACAGGTAAAACATGGGTATGATGGTACACGCCTATAATCCCAGCACTCAGGAGGCTGAGTCAGAATGATTGCTGCAAGTGGGCCAGCCTGAACTACATAGCAAGACTCTACCTCAAAATAAAAAATTAAAACATAAAGAAATAAAATATATAAGCCAGGCATGATGGAGACCACAATGGGGACAATGTATGGTGTGCTCCTGAAGCACAGTATATCTTCTTCCCAGCCCCTCATGCTCCTGAACAACCTTAGCAACATCAGAAGTCCAAGTGTACAATGAAAGCCAGGGCTTGCCATAGCAGCTCTATGCCTAAGCTAGCTGAAGAAATGAAAGCAATGGGGATCACTGTGACAAACAGTTGGGCCCTTAACCTGTTGCTTGTTAAATATGGTTTGTATTTTTCTGCAACAAGGACTTAAAAGCTGTTTTTGCTTAAAAAAAAAAAAAAAGACTCTTCTTGGGGCTATGATGTCCAGTAGTGACTAAGATCATAAGGCTTGGCATTTTTGCCTTCATTCTCTCTCTCTTTTTTTTTGTCATTTTGAGATGAGGTCTCACTGTGCAGATCAGGCTGGCCTTGAGCTGACTTTTGTAGCCTAGACTGGTCTCAAACTCACACCGATCCTCCTGCCTCAGCCTCCCAAGTGCTGGAATTAAAGGCGTGCACCACCATGCCTGGCTCATTCTCTTTTATTACCTTAAAATCTTTGGGTCAGATGCACAGTCAGCTCTGCATGTAGGCATGTTGTTTAAGGAAAAACTGTTGAGAAGGGTTTTTTTTTTTTTTTTTTTTGGTCTGGCTCAGGCTGCCTTAATGGTGGGTGTAGGGATTGAATCACTATCCCGTGTCTGACTGGGATTGCTTGCACAGGCACTTAAAACCACTGAGCTAATCTGAGAGCCAACCTTAAAGAGTACCTGTTTATTGGCCATAATTTACCTAACAAATCATGCCCTTTTATGACTGAGGACATGAAGGCAAGAGATTTGTAGATATTTAGCTATTGGCTCTTTTTTTAAAATTTTATTTATTTATTTATTTGTTTGCTTGTTTCTTTATTTATTCATTTTGTGGCTGGCTCAGCCTGCCCTGGTGGTGGCGCTGGCGCAGCATGTGGTGCCAGGGATTGAACTGCAGTCCCCGCAGTTGCCTGAGCCCTCCTAAGCAGGCGCTTTAGACCACTGAACCATCTCACCGGCCCCTAGCTATTGGCTCTTATCTGCCTTTTAGGCATCTCAGTCTTCAGTCATTGCCTTAAACCTGTAGTTGCCTTGGATTTCAGCAGGGCCTCCCAAAACTAAGGCCTGATTTTTAACTTTTTTTGGCGGGGGGGCTTACTCTTTTTGGTTTGTTGAGACAGGGTCTCACTACGCCGTGTTCAAGCTGGGCTTAAACTCCCTATGTAGTCCACGTGGCCTCAAACTCAGGCCATCCTCCTACCTCAGTCTTCAGTGCTGGGATAGAGGCATGTGCCGCCACGCCTGCTCAACCTAAGATTAAAGCCAGCTCATCAACAGAAGAAACATCTCTGCTTAGGCACAGGCCCAAGCTCTACCCTCATCCCAGGTTTAAAAGCCTCAGCCCTGCCTCTCCCAACCAAGCTGAAGTGTAAAAATATTGTACTTAAAGTACTAATAAATCTTTCTGCCTTTTATTGATTGTTACTAGATTTCAAACTAATACCATCCATACAACAATCATCTCAGGGAAATCAGATTGCTTCCTTGTCACGTAAGGAGGATGTCCAGAGCCACTTTTTTAGAACCATGCTTGAGATAATATCAGTCAGACCTCAGACCGTTTAGCAACCTTGTAAGAACTGGCCTCTTGCCTTTGTTAATGGGTTAGTCTGATGGTAGAGTTGTGCTCTCTTCAGTTTTTCTTTTCAAGCTGAAGTATTTATTTTCTCTTTCATTCCAGTTTTTGCTTATAAAGTCATGTTGCCCCAGCCTTAACTTCCATTATCACTGAATCAGAGACCCACATTTGCTGGTGTCAACCCAAGACAGTTGGGAGGCTGAGGCAGGAGGATTGTAAGTTCAAGACCAATCTGGGGCACTTAGTGAGACCTGTCTCAAAAGGAAAATGGGCTGGAGATGCGACTAGTGTAAATTCCTTAACTTACAGACATAAGGCCCTGAGTTCAATCCTCAGTATTGAAAAAAACAGCAATTTTGACATAAGACAGGCCTATTTAGGCAAAATTAAAACCCTACATACCATAAAGAGATAACATAAATTGCTCAGATCCAAATTTAAAGCTTTGTATGACATGGGCTACTACCATGTAAGAACAAAATAATGGAAGATTGAGATAGCAAAATGTAGTACGTAAATATGCAGAACAAAGGGGCTGGTGTAAATGACAAATGGTACAAGTGAACAGTGGACAAAGCTACAGGCAGGCAAGTCACAAAAAGAATACATACAGCCTGTGACCACAGAAGATGTTGGACCTACACCAGCAAACTGCCAGTAAAAAGAATATAGAAAATTAAAATGAGGTATTTTTATCGATAGTAGCAAAAATTTAAAAGATCATTTAGGTTTTGAGCAGTTTTTAAATAGACATATCCCCTGACTTAGAAATCATAGGAATCTATTTATATAGAGATACCTGTACAAAGTGATGCATTTACACAAGAATGTACACTGGAACATTATTAGAAATCACATGAAGTTGGAAATGATCTAAATGCCTACAGAGGAGTACTTACGTAGTTGCTGTGAGACACTATGTATTTCTTTGTCTTTTTGAGACAGGGTCTTGCAGGTTCAGGCTGGCTTAGAGCTCACTTTTATAGCCCAGGCTGGCCTCAAACTTGCACTGATCCTTCTGCCTCAGCTTCCCAAGTGCTGGGATTATAGGCATGTGCCACCATTCCCAGCTTCCATTTCTGCTTCTGATTTGTAATAAGGTATATCTTATCTCCAACAGGTTTCTGGGCACACAGCTCTTCAAATCAGTCTCAAAAGTGCTAACTTTTGTATGCTAATGAGGTGACTGAGGGCTTGGAGCTCCTGGATGGTCTCTGAGGAGGGGCTGGTCGATACTGGCGTGACCATCACCACGTGATTAAAGGAACTGAAGGTTCAGTTCCATCGCCCAACCTCTAGGGAGGGAGGGGAGCTGAAGGTTGAGTTGATCATCATAGCTAATAATTTAATCAATTATGTCTATGAAACAAAGCGTCCACAAGAACCCAGAAGACTGGGTTAGGAGAACTTCTGCAGGGCTGAGCATGTGGCGCTACATGGAGAAGTGGTGCTGAGGAGAAGAAATCCCGCCCCCTCCCCTCCCCACACACACATTGGGCACCAGAGGGGATGAAATGAATGAAAAGCCTCTGGTTTTTCCTCTTTAGAACTATGCAGCCATAAAAAGAAGCAAACTGTATATAATTTGTTAATTAAAAATAAAATTAAAATAGAGGTTAACTATAAGGAGTAAAAAGAATTTTAAACACACATTTAAAAAGCTGGGAGTCTCTCTCGGGCTGCAGGGCGTGGGCTGCACGCACCCTGCTAGGTCAGGTGGTGCTCCCCGGTGAGGAGCTGCTGCTGCCCAAGCAGGAGGAAACAGACGGCCCTGGCGTCGCAGGTGACCAACCCTTGCACCTGACCACCGGAGTGCGCTCGCGAGTGCGTGTGGTGTGTGGCCCCGGCTTGTGGCGCTGTGGAGACCAACTGCTGGTGACCAAGTGTGGCCGTCTTCGTCACAAGGACTCTGACTGTGGCAGCAGTGGTGGCATTTACTGGGTGGACTCGCAGCAGAAGTGATATGCACCAGTGAAAGGAGACCACGTGATTGGCATAGTGACAGCCAAGTCTGGAGATATATTTAAAGTCGATGTTGGAGGGAGTGAGCCAGCTTCTTTGTCTTACTTGGCATTGGAAGGTGCAACTAGAAGACACAGACCAAATGTGCAGGGTGGAGATCTCATCTATGGCCAGTTTGTAGTTGCTAATAAAGGTACGGAACCAGAGATGGTCTGCACTGACAGCTGTGGAAGAGCCAATGGAATGGGTGTCATTGGACAGGATGGACTTCTCTCTAAAGTGACATTAAGCTTGACTACAAAGCTGTTGGCACCAGATTGTGACATAATACAAGAATTGGGAAAATTCTATCCACTAGAGATTGTATTTGGAATGAATGGAAGAATATGGGTTAAGGCAAAGACTACTCAACAGACTTTAATTTTGGTAAACATATTAGAAGCTTGCAAACACATGACAGCAGACCAAAGAAAACAGATCTTTGCCAGATTGGCAGAAAGTTGATAAATCTGAACTTTTTTAATGAGTCAGTTGAACCAAGAAAATGGGTTTCCTAGGAAAATTTTCAGGTGAACCTCTGCTACTAAATATTAAACAGGCAAGATGTGAGTGTACATATTGCCTAAGAGTTTTAAATAAAATATTTTCATAAGAAAAAAATAAATAAAAAGCTGGGTGTGGTGGCACACACCTATAATCCCAAGTCTTGGGAGGCTGAGGTGGTAAGATCTCTAGAGTTTAAAGCCAGCCTGGGCTACATAAGGAGACCCCATCTCAGAAAGAAAAGAGAGCCAAGAAAAAAGAAAAGATCAAGTTCATGTATCTCAATTGCCCAACTGCACTGAGGCCTGAATTTACAAAACAAATTTATAGTGACCATAGAAAACTTTGAATTTTCAAAAACTTTTATGTGCAATAATATCTTGAGGATGATTTCATGGTTTCAATGTTAGATGGCACTATATTCCTTTCAATAAGGCCAAATCTTTGCAAAGCTAGATTTTTAGCAGCTACTATGATAAAAAGCAAATACTGTGAGACAGCTGATCTGTAGAAGGCTGAGGCAGGAAGATCTCAACTTCAGCCAAGCATGGGTAACTTTGTGTGACCTTGTCTTAAATCTATAAAAAAAAAAAAAAGTAAAAAAGAGTTGAAGTTGTAGGGCCAGGGATATAGCTCAGTGGTATAAGCACAAGGTCCCAAGTTCAATGCTCAGTATCAAAAAAAACCCAAACAAACAAAAAACCCCAAAAAAACCACACACAAAAAAAACAAAAACAAAAACAAAAGAAAAAACTACAGTGATAGCTATAGAAGTTCACCAAGAGTATTAAAAAAGAAGAGTTGGAGATTTAGCTCAGTATAAAGGCTTTAGGTTCAATCTCCAGTACTGTGCACACACACACTATACAGTGACTATTATAGAACAGAAAACATATGAGAAGAATTTTTTTTTGGGGGGAGGCGGCTCACTCCAGCTGCCTTAAGGGCAGGTCTCATGCTCCATGTGGAAGAGGGGATCAAACCAAGGTCCCTGATGCCTGAGTGACTTTGCTGAATCATGTGCTTTAATCAACTGAGCCACCTGGCAAGCCCCAGAACAGAAAATATATGAAAAAGAGGACAGGAACACAAAATGAGGGCAATAATGTCCAATCAGATACAGGAGGAGGAAAGTAAAAGTCAATTTCTCTACCTCCGCTCTTGTGCCAGTCAGCAGAGACAACTTATTTCCTCATACTAAAATATTTTCTATACATTTACATACATGTATAGAAATATCCTTCTTTTTACTCAAGTGCAATGATACTGTCTTGCAGCACCCCCAGAACCAACCCTCACCCCCAGAACCAACCTTCACCCCAAGATTCTGGACTTCTCCAGCCACAGAGAGTCACAGTGCCATTTGCACAGTCAAGCCTAGCATTTTTTTTTTTAAGCCTAGCATTTTTTGCAACAAAAAACAAAAGCAAAACAAGGGGCTGTTAGAAATACTGCAGCAATGACTATGCTGCTAGTCTCTAAAATTAAGTACATTTTAAACTGATACTTTTTGGTAAAAATAGACAGTAAAGTCCTCTTCTTTTGTTGACTTCTTATCATACACACCGTACCTTCCATTATATATTTGTTTCTTTTCTCTCCCTACTATACTTTAAGATCTGAGACCAGTTTGTCTTAATTTAGATTTGCATCTCTAAAAGTATTTTGATTACATTTTGCACTCACTAAATTCAATAAATTTTGGTGAAATTGAAAGATGAATTAGGAAAAAGTAATTGTTATTTTTCTGCCCAACTGTCTCATTATCTTACCCATCTTTTTCATATTTTCTATTTTAAAATGTGCAGTCAATTGTGTGTGTGTGTGTGTGTGTGTGTGTGTGTGTGCATGCGTGTATATGCAATGCTAGAGACTGGACCTAACCTTTATACTAAACTACATCTCCAGCTCTCTTTAATTTCTTTTATAAATTTGTGACAGGGTCACATTAAATTGCCCAGGCTTGGCTTGAAGTTAAGGTCTTCTTGCTTCAGCCTCCAAGTGTGCTGGGATTATAGGTGTGCACTATCATGCTCACTGGGGGCCATGATTTTGGGAAGTGTGCTTAATTTTTATATTTGGTATTGTGAACACATACTTTCATGGTTCATAATAATAGTGAAATGTGTCAGAATCTAGTTTATTTTTATAAGTGCACCACAATACCTAACTCATGTCTTAATAATTAAAATAATGTTTCAAAAATAAGAAATATTTACCTGGATTCAGGATCTGGAATCAACAACTTTACAATGACCGAAAGCACAGATGATGCTGCATTTACAAATATGAAGATGGCATGGTAAAGACTGTCCCACAATTCACATCTTTTCTGAACTTTTCCTCTGACTCACATTCCTAGAAAAGGAGTTTTGGTTAGATATGCAAGTTCCATAGACTCTTACATTCTAAACTTTATTAATGTTTTAGTGTTGGGATGATAGAAGTATTTTGTATCTTGAATGTGGTGGTGGTTATATATGTAGAACTTTATTTTTAGCACAACAAGTACAGCTCAATGGTAGAGAGCTTGTCTAGCATAAAGTCCTGGGATCAATGTATCCTCTTCAGTCTCTCCCCCTATCTCTGTCTCACTCTTTGTCTCTATGTATACGCACACATTCATATAAACATGCACACACACACACATACACACACACACACACACACACACACATGCATTTTAAGCAGTGTACTGTAATTTTTTTTTTTATGGCTGGCTCAGCCTGCCCTGGGGGTGGGGCTGGCGCAGCATGTGGTGCCAGGGATCAAACCTCGGTCCCTGTGGATGCCTAAGCTTGCCCAAGCCGGCGCTTTAAACTGCTAAGCCATCTCACCGGCCCAGTGTATTGTAACTTTAAATGTACCCTAATAAAGTTATGTCTGATTTTTTTTAATTTTAAAAAGAAAAAAAAGAAACTTCAGAACAAGACAAAAGGTGAGTAATAATGGTTAATACATTCCATATTGTTATCTTTAAATTAGTTATTCAGAGTACAAGATAATGGCATTTAATTGTTCAAAGTTATTTATAATCTTAAAAGTTATTTCCAAAATACAGGCATAGCAGGCTGGGGAGATAGCTCAGTACAGTAAGTGCTTGCCTGGCAAGTGCAGGGTCCTGAGTTCAGTGCTGGTACTGAAAAAAAAATGCAGGCATAAAATCGTTAATAGCCTTGTAAATTATGTATACTTATACTGTTAGCTAAAAATCAAGTAAAAATAAATGCTAACTGATATATTAGTTATACTTGTCTACTCTAAACAGAATGCACCAAGGGACTGAGAGTATAACTCATGCCACCTGCCTAGCAAGCATGAGGTGGTGAGTTTGATTCCAAGTACCAAAAAATAAGTAAATAAATAAATAGAAGGGACTAAAATCAATAATAGACTTCAAGTAGCTGGAGGACAAGAGATGGAAGCTACTTTTTATAGCTTTTGGACAAGTCAGAGGTTCACTCTATACAAAACATTTCCATATTTTAAGAGCAAGAGAAGGATCTAAGCTGGGTACTGACTCCAACTGCTATGAAGACAGGTGAAGACAGTCTGCTATGAACTGCTGGGGTGGGACTTCAAAGGTGTCAATGTATTTACATGTAATATCTATTTTATTTAATCTTTACAGATTAAGCACAAATGAGAAACAGGTTGGAGGGTTAAGAATTCTTCCAAGGCCACAGAACTAATCAATGGTAGACCAGTTTTCAAATGTTATCACTGTATAAGATCCCAAGGCCACAATCTACCTATGTGTAGTGGTAGTAGCTGCAGAATAAAAACAAATGGAAACGAATTTTGGAACTGAAAATTCCCAACCAGGTGAAATCCAGGGCCTTCATAACTGTGAGTCGACTATGTTGTTAAGGTGCTGGGGATAAATTGGTGCCATGAGCATACTAAGCCAATGTCCTATCACTGAGCTACAAACTCAATCCCTGTTAATGAAACATAAAGAAAAAAATAAAGAGTATCTAAAAACATCACATTAAAACTATAGAGTCCAATGTTCCATGCTTTTGATTCTGATGGTTTCCATCTCTTTTAACTACTACTATGTGCATTCTTCACCATAACACCAAATAAAGCGAACAGCAAATATGTACCTGTAGGCTCTGCTGTGAGAGGAGTTTCAGGTAATTTGCCAGGTGAAGCATTTTCATCTACAGTAGTTTCCACATTCCTAATAAAGTACTGGTTGGTGGTCTGCAGTGAATTCACACTTTCTACTGAGGAGGAAGAGCACAGTTAGCAAAATACTAATGGCATGCTAGGGTCTCGTCTACAAGTCCTGTGGTTACCATACTAATAATATCTAGGATCATAAGATGAAATATTTTACTATAGGAAAGGAAAAAAATTTTAAGCACTAAAGAAAAACATACCATTATTTATAAGAGGCTACAGCAGGGTCTGTGATTTTGTCACACAGAAAGTCTAAATTTTAAAAGCTCTGTATTTTCAATGGAAAAATGAATACTTCATCTTCTAAATGAACCTTTATCATATTATTATAAATGTCTATATTATTATAGAATAAGAATTTTTTTTTTTTGCTGGCTCAGGCTGCCTTAAGGGTGGGTCTGGTGTGGCATGTACTGGGAACTGAACTGCAGTCCCTTGCCCCTGACTGATTTTGCGCAAGAAGGTGCTTTAAACAACTGAGCTAACCCACCAGCCTCTATTATAGGATAAAGGTGGATAATTACTGGAAAGATGTCACTGGGAAACCACACTAATTACATTTTACTATGGCTCAAAACAGCTTCCTTCAGTCTTCAAGTGGACATAAAAGTAACACATATATACATATTATAAAAGGCTTTGTATTTTATTTATGCAGCCCTGAGGATTAAAGCAGGGCCTCATACAGCTAGGCAACAGCTCCAGCCCCTATAGGTTTGTTCTGTTTTGTCATGATAGTGGTATTCAACACAGAGTCACTCTACAACTGAGCTACAGCTCCCACTTGTTTTATTTTGTATTTTGAGGTACGGTTTCCTAAATTGCCCAGATTACCCTCAGATTTATTGCCTCAGCTGCCCCAGTATCTGGGATTATAGGTGCATACCATCATGCTCTGCTGATATATTTTTTTACAGAAGCTTATTTTTAAACATTAACTATAATTAAAAATATATAGCAATTTTTATAAATAATGTAAACATTACAAACTTAAAGAATATATAAAGTTACTGATTAAATTATTTCTTTAATATTTTAAAAAGGTCTTGCAAATTACTTTTCTTTGAGAGGTTGGGAAGTGTAAATAAAATATCATTATTTGGAGAAATAGAATACAGCATGCTTTCTTCCAAAGGAAGGGTGTAGTTTGAATGTCTGAGTATTTCCTGGTCCTTAACTAAAATATCAATTTCAATAACATCCTTTTGTTGAACCTATTAAAGAAAAAATAAGTACTTAAAAAACCCAAATGGCCCAGCACCATATAAATTTAAAAGTGCATTTTCTGCCTAATGTCTATAACTTAAAAACTTGTCCTATTCATACAATTATTACTTGTTCTTTCCCACTTCGAGGTATTTAATTTAATTTAATTTTTTTGTGGGACCAGGGTTCGAACTCATGACCTTGCACTTGCCCAGCAGGCACTTGTGCCAGGCATGGTGGCACACACCTGTAGTCCCAGTACTCAGGAGGGTGAGGCAGGAAGATATTTGCAAGTTTGAGACCAGCCTGGACTACAAAGTGAGTTTAAGGCCAGCCTGAGCTATATAGTGAGACCCTGTCTTAGGAAAAATAAAAGCAAGATCTAACACTATGCTGCATACAAGAAATGCACTTAACTTTAAAAAGAAATTCATAGAGTGAAAGTCAAAGAATGGAAAACAATACTTCATACAACAGAAACCCAGAAAATTCAGAGGTCGGTATTTTACTTGCAGACAAAGTGAATGTCAAGCCAAGACTGATTAAGAGAGAAAAAGGTTACTACATCCTTGCTAAGAGAACAATCCAAGAAGAAACAGTACTCATAGATATTCACAAAATACTAGCAGCATAAATAAAACAAATGTTAACAGACATGACAAATCAAATAAGCTTTAACACAAGCTGTAATTGGGGAGATTAATGCTTCACAAATAGACAAATCAATTAGACAAACAATAAAAGAAATATCAGGATTAAACCAAACTTGAACAAATGACTTAGTGACCTCTACAGAGTGTTCCATCCCACATCAGAATGCACATTC
>PVKN010032680.1:0-12214 GCA_004027915.1 Capromys pilorides
GAGATAGCTCAGCAGACTAAGCACCTGCTTTGGAAAATCGGATCCACAGGATTTGATTCCCAGCACCACATGCCATGTCGGCCCTGCCTCCTAGGTGGACTAAGTGAACAGCTGAGACTGGGGTGGGTGGTGACACACACCTGTGATCCCAGCACTGGAGAGGGTGAAAACAGGAGGATCACTATGAGTCCGAGCTGTGTAGTGAGGCCCTGTACCAAATATATAAAAATAAAAAAAAAAAAAAAGAGGATTAAGAAGAGAATCACACTGAGTCTATTCTCCTAGCCCAGTCTTCCATTCTGAGCTGGGGAACATCAGTCAGCAGCAACTGCAGAGAGCAAGGGTTGCCCAGGTCTCTGTGCCTGGAATCCTTTTTTCTTGGGTTTGCGTATCAGGCCTGCGCTCCTCAGCCCAGGATCCATGACCCTTGTGCCTTAAGCTTTGCCAGCCTCTCCAGTCCCCTTTCACTCTGCATCCTAACAGTGATTGTCCTCCCCACCAGCGGAGCAGCGACAGCAGTACTGATACCTGCTAGTACCTGTCGAGCAGCATCTGCATCTCCGCCCTCCGCCCGACCTGATACATGCAGTGTCACTGAGCTCTCCCATTCACCCCATAGATGGATTGTCACACTAACCAAGGTTTCAAACCACGCAGTGGGCTGTTGGTGAGGCGCAGCCTCAGACTCAGGCTGCGCGACCGGGTCTCACTGTCTGGAACTGGTTCTGGATGCAGTGCTGATCACTGCGCTGCCCTTTGGAGGCCTGGGGTGCCCTGGGCACTCGCTGTTGCTTTGTCATTCTGCTTTGGTGGCCCCTCCTGTCCCCTCTACATGGGACCCCGTCAACAGCAAGCCCATTATCTTTTTTTTTTTTTTTTTGGTGGAACCGGGGTTTAAATTCATGACCTTGCACTTGCCAGGCAGGCACTTGCGCCATGGAGCTATCTCCCCAGGCCAAGCCCATTATCATTTGCAGCGCTGCCTAGCAGTCATCTCCCCCAGGACATGGGCTCTGTCCTTCCATGGTTGGCTTTTTGGTTCTTGCACAAGGCTGCAAGCTCTCAAGATGGAGACTGCTGCCTGCACCTCATGCCCAGTCAGAAGAGGCACTGTGCGCGCTGTATCTGTTGCCTCAGATCACCTGCACATCGCTCTTATTTCCCTCTGTGGAGACGAGCTGTGTACTCAGGGCATGAGCGAGGTGAACAGGGAGGTTCGGCTTGTCTTTCCTCAGGCCTCGTTTTCCCCAGGGCTGCAGGCCAGATTGATAGCAGGATGAGGAAGAACAAGCCCTGGATGCTGGCTGAAGGCCCCTGGCACCATGCTGCTTACATGGTCCCTGCATCATGTAGGATGCTACCAGCAGGCAAAAGTACAAGCCCGGGCTTGTCTCTCACACACAGGCTTTTGTGTTGTTTTTTTCCCCTTTGATCTTCACATGTTCAGTGGGGTGACCTCAGCTGTAATTCTGAGAAAACCAAAGATGGAAAAAAAAAATCTTATTTTGCAGCCTTTACATTTCCTGAAGTCAAATGGCATGGCATATTGTAGTTTTTCTTAAAGAATCTTTTCAGTAGGTTCAAGAAAAAGGCAAAAGGCAGCCCCTTTTAAGAAGAGTATTGCCTGCGGAGCATGGGGGCATATGCCTGCAGTCGCAGCGCTCTGAAAGCAGAGGCAGGAAGACTGTAAGTTTCAGCAACTTGGTGATACCCTGTCTCAAAATGAAAAGAAACCTTTTGCTACAAAAGGGATGACCATGTATGCAGTTCATGGTCATGGCACTGGGGTCAATCCTCAGTATAGGAAGAAGAAAAGAAGAAAGAAAGAAAGAAGGAAAGAAAGAAAGAAAGAAAGAAAGAAAGAAAGGAAGGAAGGAAGGAAGGAAGGAAGGAAGGAAAGCAGGAAGGGAGGAAGGAATGGAGACTGGGGAGATAGCTCAGCATCTGAAGCATCTGCTTGGCAAGTGCAAGGTCCTGAATTTGATATTCAGTACCAAAACAAACACACAAACAATAACAACCACAAAACCAAGAAAAAGAAAGAAGAGAGACAGAGATAGAGGAAGAAAGGAAGAGAGAAAGAGAAAGGAAGAAAGTGAGAAGAAAATGAAGCAAAGATGACACTATCAAGGCTAACTCAGGGAGGGGGACCTAGCAGGTTGTAGGCAGAGCAACATGTGTTGGATGTGACTAGGAGGAGGGCAGTCTCTCTCAGTCTTTCATATGTCGTGAAAGTGCCAGCTGGGGACAGGGTGGCCTCATCTTCAAGCCCCAAACACTAAGGTCCTGTGTGGAGGCAGAAACAAGTCAGGTCCCAGCTAGAGCTAGCACCACTTTAATGCCCAAATCTCAGAGGTGGCAATGGGGACACCTACACTAAGTACTTCTGAGTCACACAGAAGTCACAGAGTGCTGCTCAGAGGTGGATGTGCGGCTCTGGGGCCATGAAACTCTTGTCAAGAGCTGGGTAGAACTCTGTGAAGGCCAGCAGCAATGTAGCTCAAGTTTCCTCATTGCCTGGGTGTCCACAACATCACCTTCCCTGTTGGTGTGAAGACATGGGGTGCGGGGACTCCTTGGTAAGAGGAGCAAAGAGCTGGTGCTCCAGGCAGCTGGACTCTCACAGCGTCCCTGGAGTGTGGAGGACTAGGGGGATAGAGACCAAAATACATCCCTTTTCTTCCATTCAGGATATCTGGTGGGCTCAGTTTGGGAAACAGAACGTGAAGGTGTAGAAAACAAGATTCATGTGCAGATGTGGTTGAGTAGGCCTGAGAGTTAGGATCCTGGAATCTCCTCTTTATGGGCTCTTGCGTCGCTATCCAGCTGGAGATTGGTGTGGACTGATGACCCAGAGGGCCTTGGTAGCTTGTGCTAGAAACCCTCTCATCTCTGTCCTGCCAGGACTCCGGGGGTGGCCTTGGAGAGGGGCTGGCCAGGCCCAGTTCTGACTGCTTTGTGGGTATAATGCTGTACCATAGTAGGAGACTGTGTTCAGATTTTTTGGATGCCTACAGTAATGGAACAGAGCATCCCAGTTCTGGGAACAGTCTCAGGTATGAAGAAGCTGGTTCTGGGAGATTTTGATGGTTCTTAGAAGTTGCCTGAGAGAATCTTTGGATCAGGCAGGGGAAGACGTGACCATGTGCCTCTGAGCAGAGCAGCCCTAAGCCATCTAGAAAGTTAAGGATAGAGGCAAGACAGAGCCCAGAGCTGCACACTCCTTTTGTGTGGGCATTTTGTCTTCCACATATTTTGGAGCACTCTGAATTTCTCAGAGGTTAAAGCCTTCAGGTGCACTGTAATTATATATTGTATTTTTGTCTCTAAGCTCTGGCATCTTTTAGCAGGACATGCACTTTTCTTTGATGACGTTTGGAAGACTGGAAAGAAAGAGGTGCCAATAAAATCCTACTTTAGAAAGGAGAGAGATAGGAAGGAAAAGACATGGTGGCAGGTAGCAGAAAGAACCACGGTCTGGAAGCTCGGGATTATGGTAAATTTAAAACTAGACTCTGACTTGAGATTTCATAAGGTTTGATCAAAAGGTCCATCCAATGCCATGTTAACAGAGAGCTCAGTTTTATGAATTAAAAGACTGAACCCAGAAGACTTCTGACCCAGGTCCCACAGTGGGTAAGAGGCAGAGTTAGGCACAGAGCACAGGGCCACTGACTCCTGGCCCAGGGGTCTGTTTCTGCCTTTCAGTTTTTCCGTGGAGCAGGGAGGGGTAAGTGTAAGAAGTGAGCTCAGAACTAGAACAGGCACTGGAACCAAAAACTGTGGAGAAGGCTGAGATGCAGGAAAAACTGTCACTCATGAGCCCTCCTGGTTGTGGCTTGGGGGAAGAAGGCTAGCAAATGACTCCAGGCCTGTGAGAGAAGAGCTTCCAAGTCATCCTCCACAAAGGTGCAGCAGTGCTTAGGGCAGCTGCACCCTGGCAGATGAGAACACAGGGATCACCCAGCCAGATGGCAGCTGGTCAGAGCGTCAGGCACCTCCCAGCTCCGCGGCACATTCCCTGTAAGGACAAGGTAGACGCAAAGCATTGTGAAGAACATTGCCTGGGCTCAGGACAAGACTTCCAGCGTTGGTCCATCACTTCTCCTTACTCCATTGCTGATGAGAGGGTAGCACTGATGCGTCCACGTATGATGCAGCAGAGACTATGGGTGTGAAGTAGCCAGAGCAGCACATAGCTAAAAACTGCAGACGTAGTTGCTTTCTCCTGTAGGCTAGTCGGGGAGATAGCTCAGCAGAAGAAGCGCTTGCCTGGCAAGCGCAAGGTCCTGAGTTCAATCCCTGGTACCGCATAAATAAATAAATAAATAAATAAATAAATAAATAAATAAGTAAATTAAAAAAAAATAAATAAATGCAATGCCTCAGCTTAGCAAAAGTATTTGGCAAAGTGGACTGGCTCATTACAATGAAACTCCTGACATTGTCTGATGGATTGGAGTCTCTCAATTTTGCAATTATTTGAGCCCATCCAATGCTTTCAGGAAAGTCTGCAGAATTCTCCTTGCATTAAAAATGGTTCAATCCTTTTAAGAAAAAGAAGGATTCTTTTAATGACTGTGCATTTTAATTCCATCTTTCTTGGAGAATATGCAGGAGAGTCCCAACAGTGACATCTAGAGGAATCACTCAGTTCTCAGTAGAAGCTGGGATCAATGTGAATTTGTAATCTAAGGGTCACCACAGAGGGTTAAGGCTTGACCAGTTCCTTGGTACCACCAGGCCAACTGCTGATGGAGACATGGACTGCAGGAAGAACCACTGGGTAAACAAAGGAGAGCAGGATACCGCGTGAGTTCCGGTAGCATTTGGGGATGGCCCGTTCCTGCACCCTTAGTGTGCAGCCCATGGAAAATAATTCTTAAATACAGCTCAGATTACCGAGATGTTCACTTAAATCTCTCAACATTTCCTTGAGGCTTGGGAATCTTTTCATTCCTGCTGTAGTATAGGAGATAAAATTATCGTACTTTATGGCTGTTTCCTTGGAATATCTTTGTACAGCAGCGGGTTGAATGGATGTGGTGGAGAATGTTTAAGAAGAAACTTCAAAGTCTTTAAAAGAAAGGGTAAACCTGGAGTTATGTAATAAAACTACAAACATTTTTTAACAACTCTGCAAACTTCGCGTTGCAACACTGAAGCAGTCAGCTCTCAGGGAGAACGAGGACGTAACCATCCCACCTCGAGGGCTGGCGGGAGGATCACAGGAGCGGGTGCACAGCAGCGAGCCTGGCGTCTGCTAGTGATGGTTGAGCTGCTCAGCATCCGTGCTGCTTGGCTTGTAGCAATTCAGGCCAAGACATGTTGCATCCAGAGAGCCAGAAAGCAATACGCATGCTCTGACGGTGGTGTCCTGGAAGAGCTGCTGCCATCTGGATTTGGCCGCAGCGCATCAGCCATAGCTGGGCAGTGGAGAGGAGCCAGGCTCTTGATCCAGTTTCAGGACCTTCTCGAATGTCTCCAAATTGTGAAGAACTATGAGATTCTCTGGGTTCAGCCTTGTGATTCGTGTGGGCTCATTTCATGTGCAAAATTCCACATGATCCCCAGTGCTCTATTTTTGTTTTCCTTTCCATCTTCCTTTTTGCCAGTTCTATTATCCCTGACATCTTCTCTTTTCTTCCCCTCTCCTTTTGGGTGTCTGAATTAGGCCTTAGAACCCTGGATGGCCTCCTGGGGACCACTATTCGGAGTGGCTCACTGCCTAGTGATTCTTGTAGAGTGGTTCCTGATTCCTGTTAACTCTGGCTTTAGGAAAGGACAATGAGTTTAAGAGCAAGTAGAACGTGTTTTGTGGGCATAAAGCGGTAAACAGTGGCCTAAAACTGTCCCAAAAGTGATTTACCCCATGAGAAAGAACATTCCCTCTTATGTGAAAGGAAGAAAAAGAAAAAAATCTAAGACTTAACAAGACTGGCCAGTGGGGTATTCTAGATGTATATCTACACATCTCATAGAAGTGAGATCTGCTTGTTAGTGCTTACTGTCTCTAGAGTAAGTTGTGAGGAAGGAAAGCAATGGTGTGGCTCTCCCATTTGTCACTTTTGCTCTGATGGTGGTGTCCTGGAAGAGCTACTACCACCTGGATTTGGTCATAGTGCTTCAGGAATAGCTGGGCAGTGGAGAGGAGCCAGTCTCTTGATCTAGTTTCAGGACCTTCAACAGGCAGCATGTACTGAATTTTCTGAGCTGGTTCTTTGCAGAGCCAAGCTTATCTGGTCATCTTAAATGCCTACATTTTCTTTTTAACAGAGAGCTGGGGGCAGGTGATGCACTGCCAGACTATGTAAAAATTGTAAATATTGGGACATTAAGATACTTGTTTGGCCCCTGGAGTATGACACACAAAGCATCATCCACCACCAGATGGGTCCTCTGGTTCTCTCCCTTCTCTAACAGTTCAGAAATACAAATCCCAAGGCTTTGAGAGGAAGAGTTGCTTTGATTTTCAGGAGTGGACTAGGTGGGCAGAATTCCAGCCCAGCTCTCTGCACTTGATTTCCCATCTTTGGCTGCTGGCAGAATTCATGCAGGGGTTGGGGCCACCATAGCAGGATCTCCAGCATCCTCCCATGGTCTGCCTTCTGTTTTAACCTCCTTAGGACCTCTATGACACTGACTGTTAGAAGTCACATAACGTTTGACCGAAAGACAAAGCTCTTCCAACTCACACTGGGATGGAATTGCCCTGGGTCCTTGACCCTCCCCCAACCCACATGTGGTAGCCACCTTGGCCCTTTCTGCCTAAGAGTAAGATTACAGAATGCTTCAGGGACAGCTGGCCAGCCAGTAGGGGGCTGGCATGGAGGAGATGCGAGAGTGTGGGCAGGACATCCACGCTTGGAGGGCAGTAAGGCCACTGAGGGGAAGTGATTCACAGTCTAATCCTTGGCCGAACAGAAGGGCTTCAAGGCTTGACCTGAGGCCCTGCCTCATTCTTGACTGGCTGTGAAACCATAGACAAGTCAGGAATTTGTGCTGTGTTCCTGTTTTCTTAATGATAAAATAAGAATCATAGTGATCCTTGGGCTTGATGTGAGGCTAGATAAGCACATCACAAAGCACTCAAGCAGCTTTGGCACATGGTGGATGTGAGTTAATGTCATTATTCCTACTCTGCCAGGGCCTCATATATATATATATGCAATGGTGGGAGAGGGCAATACGTGGAAACTGTCTTAACCATTACCTACAGAATTCACCTAGCTCAAAACTGGTCAAACAATGGGCGTGACTCATCCAGATTGCTGACATTCACAAAAGTTCTACAAAGCACTGTACATGGTTTCAAGGTAAATCCTGAGGAGATTTGACTGACCTCAACAGATACAAAAGTTACATGTTTTGTTATATAGGTCTCGCTTTAAGTTGGCCTTAACTAACCAGCAGAAAAATTTAACCATGAGGCATAAAAGGTAAAGCCAGATTAGTATACTGAGCTGTAAAAAGCTCAAGTCAACAGCTTCCAACATTGCCAGTTCTGCTGATAACCCACTACTATTATGGAACATTGGACTATACATACAACTGCTTTCTGTTAGTTCAATGAGAAGAAATATTTGTACCAATGTTTAGAAAAGTTATCATTCTGCATCTTGTGCTCTGAACAACTACTATAAAGACAACAATATGCATTGTATTAATTATTACGGCTGTCCTACTAATGTGCTTTGAAACTGTCTCATTATTATTTCTTATTAAAAGTAATAAAATAAAAAAGAAAGAATACATTGAGCTCAGGTCAAAACTACTGGTTGGTGAGGTATTATTCTGTGAAAAGACCCAAGAGACACTGGGAAGACTAAAGGTAAAGTCAAAGGCACAAAATCATTCTGCAAAATAAAGTTAGCAGAATTTAAATTCCTGCAGATTTTTCAGGGGTGAGTAGAGGTGGCTAGAAATGGAGAGAAGGATACCAATAGAGGTAGGAGGATGAGTGGTTTTCTCATGTGGCAGAGGGTGGAGTCTCAGGGAAAAGCAGTCCTTTCAGAAACAGTCAGTGGCTGGAACAGCTGAGGCTGCCTTCGTCCCAACAGAGGCATTGCATATGCAGTTCTGCCTTATTGTCTGCTGACTACTCTGTGGTATACCATGCCGCCCAAGCAGCTTTCTGCTATCCTAACTCCTTCTGTACGTATTGCTAGATACAAATGGGAAACCCAGAGAATTCAGGGCAAAGGTGACTGTACTCTTGGGTTTGGATAAATAAACCACACACCATGAACAGGTGGGAGTGTTTAAATGTGTTGGAGGCATAAAATTGTAGAGTAAGCGATGAAGAGATGCATGAAGCCTGTTATCCTTACCCTACCCTCCTTGGTTCCAGACTGCATGTGGTGTGAGGGTCATTTTATTTGGCTACGAGGCTGTACCTCAGAACCTGCACCTCAAGCTGGCCAGATAGCTCAGTGGACTAAAGTGCCTACATAGGCAGAGTGCATGGGGTTTGATCCCTGGCATGTCATGCTAGCCCCGCCTCTGGAGCATGTTGAGATGGTGATTGAGACTGGGCGTGGTGGCACGCACCTGTAGTCTCAGCACTTGGGAGGCTGAAAACAGGAGGATCACTATGAGTCCGATCTATGTAATGAGACCCTGTAGACCCTGTCTTAAATACAGAAAGGGGGGAAAAAACTGAGAGAAGAGAGGAGCATAAAAGAAAGCCTCCTCCCATTTCTGGTTCTAATACACAGCTCTAGCTACTCCCCAAGAATAGCCCATGAGTCCTGAGCCCAGTGGGGTGGGTGTGAGGTGGCAGTTTCCTGGACTTTCTTATGGCCAGAAATAGGAGCTCCTGTTAGGACTTGTTATTAACATAGACAAGGATTTCTACAAGTTCTCTGCAGCTCCATGTATCCTGTGCTCAGGTACTTTCACATGCCTCCCAGGCTCAGGTCAGTGTTCATTTCTGCTGACAGAGGATGATTTCCACAGCTGCTGTCACAGAGAGTTCCCTGGAAGGCTCAACCTTGCTCCCTTAAAGAATTTCTGGAAGGTGTGTCCTCCTCTTCCTGGAACATTTTGCAGCAGCTTTGTCTCCAAAAGTAGCAATTTGCTATTTGTGTTGGTTTAGGATTGCTTGGTGTGGGATGGGGATAAGGCTTTAGATTTTCTCAGGATTGTTAGATTGTCTTGATTTATCTTTACAGATCAGACAAAACTATGATCTCAGAAAGCATCAACTCTGGATAGACTTTTTTTTTAGTTCATTTAGTATACTGCAGTTGAGTTACAGATGAAAATCAGAAGAGATAAGACTTGTCCAAAGAAATCAGTTCTGTTGCCCAGGCTGTGCCCTAATGTGCTATTCCTTCCATCTCCCCACCATACAGTGTTCATAGTTTGCCAAGCCAAAGAAACTGTAGACTTATATTAAAAGCAAGAGAAGGACTGGACTGGGATCATTCACAGCAGGACCCTGGCATTTGACAGCTGGAGCAGATCATGTGTGTGACTTTGGGAAGAGCCCTAGAGGTGGTGCTTGCTTCACCATGGACTCCTTGTGGGAGTTTAGACAAGGCATTCTGGTTCTCTGAGCCTCAGTTTCTTCTCTGCAAATAAAGATGCTGATTCTTACGTTGCTTGCATTCAGAGTTGGGGCTGAGGTGTGGAGCATTCTCTAACAAAAGTTTCAGCTCTAGTGGAGAGTATTATTAGCATTTTTAAAAGCCCGATCACCGAAACATTGAACTGTAAACTCAGGTTGGTTTGGGTTCGTGTGCTGACATGCCTACCTATGGGTCAGGGAAGATGAGACCTAGGAAGTGACCTAATCCACAGTGATTGATTTAGAATATTTCATGAACCCAAGAACTTTTCCTCAAAATGAAAATTCAAGGAGCGATGTGGAGCTGTTGTAACCAGTAACATAAAGCTAAGAAATGGTCAGAAAGCAAATCAGTTTAACTGCCCTCCACATCAGCTCCTGACTGTAGGAGGCCATTCTGCCAAAGAACACAGGAAGGGCACACTCGGGGCAGAGTACTTTGAGAGTGAAAGCAGCTGACTGTCTGAACAAGGCCTTGCAAGCCCTCTCCCCCTTCCACTGTGGACTGGGGAAAACTTCATTATGTGATTGAAGTGCTTCATAGGTGAGGACCTGAGATGCAGGATGACTGAGGACCCCTTGCCCAGTCCAAATCATCTATGACCTTTAGACCTTGGCCATGTTCAAGATTGCTTCTTTATCTTTAGGAAAATGAAAGGTCCAGTCTTATGGGGAAAGCCCATGGATGCCACAGTGGAAGGATGGGGGTAGGGGCGGGGGAATTTTATTTGCACAGTGCATCTTGTTCTTTACAATGCACTACAGGAATGTGTGTAATAACTTACTGCAGGCATAGGACTCTGAAGCCTGTCCTGTTTCCACTACAGAGATTGGCAAACTCTGACCTTCAGGCCCAAGCCAGCTCGCCACACCTTATTCTGTACAGGAGTGAAGGTGCACAGAAATGCGGCCCTGCCTGCTCATCTGCGTGGAGTCTGGTTGCTGAATCACGGAGACAGCTGAGGTGACTCATTGAAACAGAGGCACCAAGGCTCACAAAGCCTAAAATATTTACCATCTGGAACTATAAACTGTCAACAAGAAGCTTGCTTGCTTTTGTACTTTACCCCTTTTTACAGTCATGTAATTGTTTACAAAGGCACTATGGGAAGCCAGGCCTTGTCCTAATTAATTTCAACCAACATGGAGACATTGTTTACAAAGTTGTAACTTGCTAAATGCTTTAAAAGACCCAGCATGCTTGCTGTGGAAGGCTCCTGACCTGACTCTAAGGCTCTGGGGTACAGGAAGAAGGAAATACATGGATGAGAGTGTCCTAAAGGAGATTCCAACTCTGTGGATGTCCGTGGAGATGCGCCAGGTCTCAGTTTCCTGGAGGCCTCAGTGTCTGTGCCCTGGTGCCTCCTGCTTCTCCTTTTCTTTTTCTCTTTGCGCTGTCTGCCTGTTCAGCTGTGCTTGCTGCCCAGGTCATAGTGGGTATAGGAGTCAGCCTGGGGGTAGTGTTATTAAGTATAAGAGAATGGCCTAGAAGGGAAGGCCTCCAGTTTAGTCTTGTATGACCTTGGGTGAGACACTCCACTTTCCCTCTCTAGGTTTGACTTTTCCTCCTCTAATGATAAAAGTATTAATCATGATCTTCAAGTTTTTCACCTTCCCTATTAACCGAACTCTCTCCATCACACTTCGGGGGCTCATAGAGAAAAGATGGAGTTAATCTCATCTGCAAAGATGAGGAGTAAGTCTGTTTTCACAAGTCCTCGAATTCACCATGCTTTTACCAGTTATTTAACAGTTTTCATGAGCAGACTGCTATGCCAAGCAGTTTATAGACAGGGTCTGATTGACTTCTCCAGTGTATTAATGAGTTAATACCGTTATTCACACTAAGAGCTCAGGAGTCAAGGTTCCTTGGTGGAAAGCCTAGAAAAGACTAGTACACACCCTCGCCCTGTTTAGAGCTTCAAGTTTCCCACCAGTGCCCATGCTAGGCCTGGCCAGAGGAAGAGTGCCCATTCTCACGAATGTTGAGGGAGTGTGAGAAGTGCGTGTGGATGATCAGGGACTTCCCAGGTGAATCAAGATGCATCAGCTCTGCCTCAAGCAGACCCCACCTGTCCTGTACTCCCTGTCTGTTGGACACAGTCACAGGGATTGATGACCACAGGGGTACCACACCTTTAACATGGCAAACATGATTCATTGCACACTTACTTCTAATTCCAAGATCTTACCTCCTTTATGGGGGGAGTTTCCAGGTGGGCTGGGAGTGGAATCCTGGAAGAAGAGAGAAAAGCAAAACAGCAAGATGAGGATGACATTCAGTTAAAAAAAAAATCTCATCTCTTTGTTTCATTTCCTTTTGGGTTGCAATTTAGAATTTCCCCTTCACCTGACTCTTCACATTTAACAATGAATTTACCAATGTAGTTTGCAACATGGTCCTGACACATTGTTTGGCAAATTGATTATCAGAAACACAAAACAAGTCTTAGGATCTGCACTCAGTGGACAAGAGGCAGAGGGCTGAGTTCGATAACATGGCTGGTCCAGAGATTCCCCAGGAATTTATGGAGCTAAGGAATTGTAGCTGGAACACTCACTTCCTGGTCTATTGTTTACCTGCTCCAGATGTGCTAGTTTTTCCCCTTTAGTCAACATAAGAACAATCAAGTGAATTATACA
>PVKN010032681.1:0-12215 GCA_004027915.1 Capromys pilorides
CAAAATTAGCTGCCATGTTTTTCTTATTCAGCCACAGTAACCCTTGTGCATTTGCATCTTTAGGTAAACAATACTCCATACATTTTTTCAAGGATACTAATTGTATCTTGATTCTTATCCTATATTTCTATGACAAGAAGATGAAAACTGCAGTTCATTCTTATTTCTGAGTGTTAGAAAGTAACTGCTGATTAGATAACAACTCATAACTGAACCAAGAATTTATACTAACCTTAGAGTTTACGACACTTTCGCACGTTAAAATGCATCTTTTAAGAACCTACAATGTTTTCAAAGTCTTGAGCAAGAAAATCATTCCAGTGATGTTGAAGGTTTTTCAACACCATCTCAAGCTTTAAAAGAAATGTTATCAAACCACCAATAACCTGAGAGAAATTTTATAGGCACATTACTAAATGAAAGAAGCCAATCTGAAAAGCTACATGTTGTGAGATTTCAACAACATTATATTCTGGACAAGGAAAAAAGATCTGGCTGCCAAGGGCTGTATGTATTTCTTCATCTCAGAAAGGTCTATTAATCTCAGATGCCCATTTCTTAATTGGGTCTTTAAATTTGGATGGGCGTCTAATTTCTTTTAAGTTCTTTATATCTTCTAGATCTTAACCCTCTATCTGAGAAGTAGCTGGAATCTCTTTTCTCACCTGGGGACTTGTCTGTTCATTCTGTTGGCTGCTTCCTTTGCTATGCAGATACTTTTCATTTGATGTGATCCCATCCGTACTATTTCTTATGCAACAGGAGCTTAGAAAGTCTTTTTCTACATCTACCGTCTTTAAGACATTTACGTCTTTTATTTTCCAGCAGAGTAAGTGTTTGTGTCTCAGTGCTGGGGTCTTTGATCCATTTTTAATTTTAGTTCAGCAAGTGGTGAACAATGTGGGTCTAGGATCAACCCTGAGTATTTGCATAGTCAGTGTTCCCAGCACCATTTGTTAGAAAGGCCATCTTTCCTCCAGTGAAAATGTGGCTCTTTTGTCAAACGAGAAGCAGTAGAGTTGATATTTTGTAGTAGGGAGTGTTTTTAAAATTCTCAAATGCCTGTACATCTGTGGCTTCCTACAAGGAGGATATGCTGAACACCTTAAAGTCTCCTTCCTACATGAAATGTCTCTGCTTCAAACCACATCACTCAGGGAAGCTGCTGGCTCACCTCCTTTGCCAGACATAGACCTTTTTTCAGAGACTTCCCAACAGCCCTGCAATTATGGTCAGAAGAAGCTGACAATAGGTAGAACTAGGAATGCCATTTCCACAACAGGCAGCCACTAGCTCTGAGTGAGCTCAAGGGACACCATTCTACCTGGTTCATCTTCCTGCTCAGTCTAGAGATTCTTCTTTCCTGGAATTTCTTCATGATCTCCCACTAGCCACCAACCACCTGGAAGTTCAAGTGTGTGCACCTGCCAATCAACATACATGAGGGGTGACAGTGAGGCAGAGCAACAGTGATACTATCTGCCTTTCATCCCTTCCCCTTTTCCCCAAGCCATCCTTACCCCCTCAGTCAAGCCTCAGCCTTTCTGGACTGCACAGCTATTTCCACATGATGTACTTTCCACGTTTTGCCATATTTATAGACTCTGAACTTAGGAAAGGAAGGACAAGAATGAGCCCTTTCACAGCTTTTTAACACAAAAACACAAGACAGTTGCAAGGGGGTGCTAATGAGGACAGCACCCAGTCTTCAATTTTATCTCTAGGGACAGAACAATTACCTATATCCAAATGATTCTTTAGTACAGATTAATTCTTGCCAGCCAACACCAACTAATGTGAAAACACCAAATCCCTCCTGAACAAAAGAATACATATCCAAGGGTGAGCTGTGGACTGCAACTTAGACAAGGACAATCAGGCAATAAACATTATGGAGAAGCTTCACTTGGAACTTGCCATGAAATATTTATAGAGAGTTCAACAACATTGGTGGGATACACTGCACAGAGAGAACCCCTGTGCTGCCTGATTTATATGTGGAATTGTGTTCCTCTCAACATTCATAAGTTGACCCTTTACCCTCCATTAGCTCAGAATATAACTGTATTTGGAGGTAGGATCTTCAGAAAAGTGATTAAGTTCAAATGGAGCCATGAGAGTAGACCTCAATTCAATCTAACTGATGCCACTGTAATAGGAATTTGGCACACAGAGAAATCCCAGGAATGCATGCACACATAAGAGAGGGAATGGGAAGAAGGTGGTCCACTGGAAGCCAAGAAAAGGAAATCCTGCTAACACCTTTGTTTCTTGACTCACAGTCTCAAGAATTCTAAGAAAATAAAGTTCTGTCATTGTAGCCATCTGGCCTGTGGTACTTTGTGAAGGCAGCCTGTGCAGACTAACTCTAACGGTATGTATGGGATTTAGTACATTGCCGTTGGGTCCCTCATACATGGTGCTCTTCTCCTGAGAATGAGAGGATAGCTCTCTCAAATCCAGTTGAAGAAAAATTGATTGATAGACCATGTTTCTGGGAAAAGGAATTGAATTAAGTATACTACAGAACATCTTTCTGTGGTATGATGAAAAACAAAAAGCATGTTGACATAGAAGTCTAAAGAGGTGCCAGAACATAGAAGCATCCCAGAGTTATAAACCCTATAACACTGATCTGGACATATAGGAAAACAACATGCAAAAGAAATAATGTTTTGTTCTTGTCTCAGTTCTTCTTCTCTCATCTGTGGGACAAACACCCAACACTCAAAATGAAGGGAGGAAAGGTTTATTTAGCTTACAATTACTGGAGGATTCAGTCCATACTCAGCTGACTTCAAGACAGACTGGCACATGGCAGAGAGAAGCAGTTTTTGGTGGTGGAAGGCAGAAAAACAGCAAGAACAAAGGGAAGGAGCAACAGCAACAATGGCTGCAGAGAGCAAGTCTATCTCTCTTCTTTATCTGCCCCAGGCTGCGGGTAGCACTTACACCTGCAATCCCAACAGCACTCAGACCCATAATCCCAGCCTTGGATTATGAATGAATCGCAAACTCTAGATGTGTACCCCATCACTGTATGAGGCTTTGGGGGAACAACCAGACAGAAAGCGTAACACTTCAGTTAAGCCACCAAGACTTTTATATTGTTTGCTTAACTTATCCTGTCCTCATGCTTCCACTCTGCACAGGTTTAGAGAAAATCTCCTGGTAGGACTGGGGATTTCCTGGTGGCCTGTATATGAAAGAAAACCCCTGCTTTATAAGGAAGTCATGGGGAAATAATGACAATGGGATGAGTTTTAACAGGTCAGAAGTGAAAAGGAAACACCGCTGATGTTTCTCCACACTCACTCAATAAGGCTGGAATGCAATCTTGCCAACACAAGAGACAGCGACAAAAGAGTGCATGTTTTGGCATAAGGCAGGTGTCTTACTTTTCTCTGGTTGTTGAGATAAAATACCCAACATCTCATGTTAAAGGAGGAAGGGCTTGACTTGGCTCATAGTTTGTAGAATTTTCATTCTATAATGCCAGCACTGGACCTTGAATCAATCACAAACTCTAGATTCAGCCACCTCTGAAAAGCCTGCCACCACTACCACAACAGCTTGAGGCTTTCGGGGGATATCTAGATATAAACCCTAACAGAAGGATAGATCAATTTAAAGAATTGTCCTTCAAGATCTTCCCTTTCAACCTCACTGGGAAGGCCCTTTCACCGTAGGAGGTAGATTCCCTGGACACTCAACCAAAAGACCTGCCCCCACAAAAATATATACCACCATAGCAAACTACAAAGTAGATTTCCCTGTGGTACATGTCAATTAAGTGTGCATTTAGCTAGGATTCAGATCCTCCCAAATGCACTGGTCACTGAAATCCCAATTGTCAATAAGGAAATGTATCTAGAATAAGACACCAGTACTGTCTATCCTTACAACCCAAAATATGAAGAGGCTAACCCTTGAACTTATTGGTAAAATTTGCTAAATTTACCATCTTTTTATCTATGTTTTGTTTGGTTCTGACTCCCTTTGCCACTCACAATTTTTTTTAACCTAGGTTATGATTAACTCTGCAGAATACAATAATGCCATCAGTGCCATTCTGAGCCATCTATCCCTCTATGTACTTAGTCTGGAATTTATATTTTGCTCTTAGCTCTCATGTGTTTTGCTGTTTGTTTGTTTTTGGTACTGGGAACCAAACTCAAGGCCTTGCACTTGCCAGGCAGATGCTTATTCCAGTGTGCTATCTCCCTGGCATGCTCTTAGCTCTTGATTTCTTTCTCATTCGGAAAGTGAACAAAAATGTGTGTGAGTCCTGCAAAGAAGACCTTGTAGCAGGAGGCCAGGAGGGGAGGCACAAAAAGAGTAGAGTAACTCCAGTTGTCAGTTGTGTGTGCCATTAGGTCCTAGCTATAGCTCTTTATCCAAATGATCTCTCCAGAGCAGGTACCTTTCTCTAACTCACACAAAAGCCCTTGTGAGCCGGGAGTGGTTGTGTTCTGCATCCCACTCAACTTCCCCAAACCTACAATGGCCGCCTCCCTTTCCTGCCAGTGCTATAGCCGCATGATTAGGCACATAACTCAGAGCAGAAATTCCCTGAGGAGACCCTCTTCATCTCCACTGACCAAGGCATTATACCTATGAATGGGTTTCCCCCAGTACCTAATGGACAGATACTGCACCCACATCATTGCTTAATGCTGTGGTTCTAAATAGCACCATCCAAACAGGCAGTTTGGAAATTTGTGGTGGTAGCTTTGGGTTCTCATAATAGTCAAGAGCATTTCTAGCTTCAATGAGTAAGGGCAACAGTCAATAATCCTCCTGTGGCTTCTGGGGCACTCTTGCACAGTGCGCAATGGTCTTTCATCCTGTACAATCTCCAAAAGCCCTGCCTAATTTCAAAGAGAGGTAACACTTTCATGGATTCATGTGAATATTTACTAAAACACTAAGTACTCATTCAGAAGTTCTGGGTGAAATACGTTCTCTGATCTCTGGGGCTTACAAAAATTTAACCGTTAATTATCAGAGCCTGTAATCTAACTTAATTTTCAACAGAAAGTACATTTGTACTGTCTTAATATGCAGCATGTTTTCCTAAAATGCAATCACCATGCAAATCAAAGGGAAACTGTAATGTTTGCTCTGAGGTCAGCTAAGAATTGTTCACTGTATCAGAAAACCACATCACTAAATGTGCCACTCCCTGTAATCACCAAGTCACCACTATAAAACACCTACCCAGGCCACATATGCAGTTATAGCACCGATATGGACCTTGGGCACATTGAACAGTTGACTCCTTCAAAGATTTCTCATATAGCCATGTTTAAACATTTAGTTTAGGATATTATTTTATCATAAATTCCTTCCTTTCAGTTTTAGCTACATTTTTGTGAGAACATGATAACATGTTATTGTTTTCTAAATGTTCCTATGGTCTATTTTTAATAAGTCTCATTTTTAACTTGCAGATGTGATACAAATATTTATTTCTCATAAAGAAAAGATATTGAATGTGATAAGCTGAAAAATCTATTCCTTCTCCATTTAAGTAAAGATGTCACACTTCACTGATGACCCCTCTTTATAGCACGCTTCTAGAAAGAGCCAGTGAAGGGAGGACACCCCCAAGCCCCACCTTTTTAAAACTCAGCATCCCTATCACTCTCATATATTTGAGGAACCATTTCTCAAAAAAATTCAGTAAGAGATTTCCCACATGGACAAGAAATATGCATAGGGTTTCTAATGAAAGTTAAAACAAATTGAATTCCACAGTTTAGTAGCTTGAATTTAAATCTAAGATTGTGACAATCTATGTTGATGCAATAAATTATAAAAATAAGCTGATCGGTGACTAAATTGATTAAGACAAAGAGCACAAGCTAAATCCTAAGCTGCTTGGAAAGATCTCTGAATTTCACAGACACACATGATAAACTGAAAGCATTTCCTCTATATCCTGTGAGCAGGACACAAAGCAAAATCCAGGACAGGATCTAGGACACCCAGATCAAGGCAAAGAATACCAGCTGAATGTGAAGGTGGCTGAGCTGTCTGGTAGGAAGGAAAACTATATGAAGCAGCAGCCGCCACACTTCTGCCACCTGGAACCATCTGACTTGCAGGTTGTTCTAGTCAGGGTTTTACTAGAGGAACAAATATAATACAAGGAACAAAACACGCCAGTCCCAGAGTCAGATGGGGAAGTGTGCTGAGAGCGTCTGAACACTGCCCACTGAAGGATTCAGTCCCAAGGCTTTTATGCTGACTGCACTGTTTCATCCCTACCAGTTTCTACTGGTCTTAACCGGCTTCTACTGGTTCCTAATAGCCGTTGTGACTGAGAAGGAAGGCAGAAGAATCTGCTATGGAAAGCTGAAGAGTACAAACTAGAGGCTAAGGAGTCTGTGCAGGAAGCTAGGAGATAAAGTCCAAACTGAGTTATTCTGGGGCAGGGCCCTCATGGCTCACAGTGTGAAACAGCTTGGAAATGCAGCCAATTTGATAAAATGTATCCACAACCTCCGACATGCCAAGTTGACACAATGAATAGATAAAATGCATCGACCACCAGCATCCCACCAAATTGACACAATGTATCAACCACTACAGAGAGAGAGGTGTTTCTTCTAGCACAGCCCCAAAGATTCAACCAAAGAAAAAGAGCCAGCAAGAGATGCATAAGAAGAGGTTTATTACATGGACTGGGCTTACATGGTTGTTGGGGCTAGCTGTACAAAGCTGAAATCCATAAGGCAGATCATTAAGAAGTCGATCTGGAAGCCAAGGCACAGCCTGAGCCTGCTGTCTACGAAAGGAATTTGTTCTTTTCCACGGAAGATGAGGCTCTGTTCTTAAAGCCTTTCAACTGACTGAATCAAGGTGCTGTAGTTTGAAAGTAGTAGCTTCATATGTCAGAAACAATCCCCAGGGCAAGCATGTTGAGAAGGGAGGCCCATAAAGAAGTAACTGGAGGTGATTAATGTCACTGTCAAGGGGACAGGTTAGTTATCACAGGAGTGAGTTCTTAATAAACTAAGTTTGGGAACTTCTCGCTCTGGTGCTCTCTGGCACCAGATCCCCCTTCACCAGGGGATCGCATGTGATCACACAGCACAAAGCCCTCACCTTGCTGGTATCTTGATATTGGACTCCTCAGTTTCCAGAACTATGAGAAATAAGTTTCTTTCCTCTATAAACTATCAGGTCTGTGGCAGTCTGTGACAGCCACACAAACAGAAAATAGGATGCTCTCCCTCATTAAAGTAAAGTGATTGTAGAATTTTATCACATGTATAAAGTACCTTCAAAAGCAACCCAGAGGCTGATGTTTCAGTAAATAACTGAGGACTACATGGTCTGGACCTGTCAGTGCATGAAAGGGTAATCACAATTCCTCTCTTGTCAACACGGCAGTCATATATATCTCAAGTCAAGTAAATCCCAAGTAAAGATAATATCAAAAACACCCTTATGTCTGTCATGACTGTACAAACAAAACCACACTAATCCTTTCCCAGGAGAAAATGCTAAGTTCGTGTATTTCCTTTAATATCCTATTACTTTATTTATTTATTTATTTATTTATTTGTTTGTTTGTTTGTTTATTTATTTTTGCAGTACTGGAGATTGAACTCAGGACTCTGCCCTTGTCAGGCAAGCACTTATTCTACTACTGAGCTATCTCCCCAGCTCTCAATATCCTATTACTTAAATATCATGATATAAAAGTCACTATTATGAAATTAAATAAAGAAAGCTATAAATTTAGTCACTATACATTTAAACAGAAGAAAGAGAAAAACAAAAATAATAGTTTAGTGCATAAATAGATAATCGTAAAGAAGAAATGCTGTAACTATTATAAGCAATATTGTTCTCAGTCTGGAAATAACAAGGCCCATTTAATAGGGTTGCTAAGGGAATTCAGTAATAGAATGTGACACAAGCACCATCTTCTAGGATCGACAATGTTAATATTGTAATGGGACAGGAACATACAATGATATTAAAGTAAGAATTGTGATTTGAAAGAGAGCAATAGCATGGCCATGAGGCAGAAATGGAATGGTAATTAAGAAACAGTTGTAGGGTCAGAAAGATCACTCAGCAGATTAAGCTGCTGCTTGGCAAGCACAGGGACTCAGGTTGGATCCACCTCAAGAGCACATTGACAAGGCGACTGAGTCCGGGCATGGTAGTGCACACATGTAATCCTAGCACTGGGAAGGCTGAAAACAGGAGGATCTCTACAAGTCTGAGGAGCAGTTGTTTTCTGGTATTACAGATTCACAATAAGGTGTTTGTCTTGGGAAATCATTGACAGCACCACTCCCTTTTAACTTTAACCAAGACTTAAACTCAGGTTAGTTAAGGAGGGTGAATGAAAAAATAAAATAATGGTAAAATATACCAGCTTCTTTTGTAATACTAAGAGTTCCTGATTATTTCTATAGTATGTGAGACAGAAAAGAAGACTTCCTTTTAGGAAGCTGGCTGTCTTTGGATAATACTTAAATCTCATCTTTATTAGTGAAGAATGAGTCACTGAGCCATGAATCCTCTCTCCTCTCCTTCCCTACTCACCCTCCTTCATAATGTAAGTTTAACTCTGGGTTAAAACTAAGGGAGATGTCCATGTGGTCTCACCATGGAGACTTCATTAGGAACCTGTAGCATCAGAAACAAGAGAACTCACAGGGAAATGGCTAGAGCAACGTGGAGCTTGAGATGGAGAGAGAATGAGAAGGAACCAGGAAGGAACTAGAAGGGGCTGGGGCACGGAGAGCTGCACCAGGCAATACAGGCAACGAGATATTCCTCACACAGGAGGAGCTGTTGCTCGCTACATGTACCTCCCCAAAGTCAGAGCCATCCCTGAAAATGGGTTCATTTTCTTAAATGAAAATAATTCAATAATATTGATTTTAAAAAATTGATTTTAATTTTTATAAAACACAATTTCTTAGAAAAACCTACAGTGAAATATAAAATCATAGCTGCTTCTCAGTGGTGGAACTTTAAACGTATACTAAATGGTCTTGTGTTTTCCCATTCCAATGATAAGTATACTGATATTTTTCACAATTGGAAAAAGTAAAACCTTCCTGAAAGAGAACCATTTTCCCCTGAGCTTGTGCACAGTGAAAAGCTGCTGACTATTTAAAAGTGACTATTTCAGTTTCGTAACAGTTAAATAGAAACTACCCACCTACTGCTTAAATTGCTATATAAGCTCCAGTTTTCTTCGGAACCTTTGTCCACATTTTAATTTAAAGTGAAGGAGTGCACAATCAGCCGTGGTAGCATTTATTGATTTTGAGGTAGAGCGAACAACAAATGGAAAAACTCCGGACTCAGGTTTCGGGAGGGTTCTGCTAAAGAATTCAGCGCGTGGCCTTCGGTGAGATCCTTCCCCCGCAGCCTGCAGCGTTTTCAGCTATAAAAGGAGGGTGTTGAACCAGACAATTTCTCAGAGCTCATCCATGGCCAGCATCCCAACCTTTCACACGCCCTTTGAGGAGGAACAGCACGCTCAGCAGAGGCACGTGCTGCGTACTCTCCTCAAGGCCCTGTGACAGAAATCACACCTCCGAGCACCCCCTTCTCTGGTTCTCTATTTCATCTCACCCTCTCAGCCTTCTTTTTCCTGATGCTCATTTGACAGTAAAACTTACTTTTCACTCTCAACACTTCAGCTGAGCTGGCTGTTGCTCAGATAGTTCAGCCCTTCTTGGTAACTGGGTTTGCTCTGGCACTCGGCAGGGGTCTAACTATTTCCTCCTTGCAGCTCTCACTTGCTCCGAAGCCTTCACACCCTCTCTCCTGCCGAGAGTGCTGCCACCCCTCCCCAGGATCCTCCCTGCTATTAATAAGCGGTGGTCCAGGCTGATTTCACCCTTGCTCTGACAAATCTTCAAGGCCCTGAAGCCTTCATGTGATCATATTCATTTTCAGAACTGCAGTCATTTGTCGTTGGCTTGATTTTCCCAGAAATGACTGGCACAGGAAGCTTTTTCTAAGGGTAGTTGGCACGAGCCTTCCTTGGCGAGTCCTTGGGAAGCATTTCAGTTACAGTTCCATCTGCCAAGTCTGTATTCCCTGCTGACCTAGTTTGGATTTTAAGTTTCCAGCAAGACCACCTGCCTGGTGTTAATTAGTTATGGTTTCTTGTTTTATATGCAAACTTGTTTTAACGTCCATGAACTGGCACAGCTGCCTTGGGCTTGTCCCCTGGTTCTACTGCACAAGCAGCATTCCTAGCTGACCCAGCCATTTGTCCTCCAATAGCACACTGCAGCTGGGATGGTAGAGAATTCCACAAAAATCCCAGTGTACGTGTTCCAGAATCCAAGCAAATCCCAACTCGCATTTTGTTCTACTCATTGTTTCAAAAACTCAAATTTGTAATTTAAGGTAATTATTATCTCCCATCCTACACATGCCCTAAACTCTCTAGTAATGTAAAAGTAGGAGGACCTTGTAGAACAGCACAAATCTACTGCTCTTACTGCAGATCTACATAGCTCTGCAGTTTTCACTCAGTTGTGGTCTACGTACCAATTGCCAATTAGTAAATCAAATCAACTGGTTTTCCTCTTACTTTACTTGGAATCAGGGGAAAAAAATGATCCTCTCAGCCTACTAGCTTCTATTTTACATGCTCTTTTAAAGCATAAAGTCACCCCATTGGCGAATATGTGCTCAGAAGACAAGTTCAAATCAGATAACTTTGTAAAATGAATCATAAACATATCTTCAACCCACAGTACAATCCTAAGCATAAATACGCTAGGATGGTAGACACAACAGCCTAGGAAAAAGACTTGACATTAACACAAGTGAAGTGAGGTATTGAAAGTCTTTTCTTCCTTCAAGAGTCAAAATGAAAATGGAATGTGAGGGGGAAGGAATTATTGGTTCTCAAAGAAAAGATTGGGTCTGCATTTGTGCTCCCCAAAATTGATGTTAAAGTCTAACTGCCAATATGATGCTATTAGGAGAAGGGTATTAGGATTTGGAGAGGTGATTAGGTGGTGAGAGTAGAGTCTCGTGAATGCAATCTGTACCCTTACATAGCAGGCTTCAGAGAAATCCCACTAACGTTCTGCCTCATGAGATGATAACAAGACAGTCACCTATGAATGGGGGGTGGGGGACTCCCCAGACATTTAATCTTGGATCCCCAGCTTCCAGGAGAGTGAGTAAGAATTTTCTATTGCTTATAAGCTACTCACTGCATGCATAGTACTTGTTAGAGCACTCCAAAAAGAAAAAAGAGCTAACACAAGGAAGGTTGAGTTTAAATTCATTAATTTTCATGTAATTTGGGGTCAACATTCAGCAGAAATAGAAAACTAAACTGATATTTTTCTCATTTTCACAGACAACTTGAGTTGTCTGCCCTAGAGATTCCTCATCACATTTCAAATGCCCATTTACAGAAGCGACAAGGAGAATTATCTTCACAGAAACGTTACTTTTATTTCATGTGCCCTAGACTATCTGATTTTATGTCCTACCATGCCAGTGTCTAAATCCAGGGCTAAAGTGGCTAGAAAGAGAGAGTATGGAATTACTTTTCTGTCATAATGTAATGCACAATTTTCTGGGTGCTAAGTATTAAATGGTTTTAGGAGATGATGAATAGCACCAGTCCAGGGAATTGGAAGGATTCCATTTCTCCACTTGCTTTCTTGTAGATCCACAAATAACCAGGGATTAACTGGCAACAGGAAAAGCCATTGGCCAAGGCAGCCTCATCTTCCCTGCTGGACTTCTCCCTAGACTCACAGCCATGGGAAGCCTCTGCCTAAGAGAGGGACTGTGCCCCCCAGGCGGCATCGCTCTGCTGGGCCACCCCAGGCTGCAGAAAGCTAGGCTCGCGCTGCATGATAAGCAGAAATTTGTGTTACCCAAAAGCAAGTGCTGTCTTGTTTTGAAACATTTGGATTACTGAAATACAGCTTCCTGAGGAAGCTTCTGAATAGTAAACTATTCAGAAGTTAGTAAACAGTACTAACATGTCATATCATACATCATATATTCATACATATTTCATATACTATGCAACATACTTCATAATATATATTTTATACATTATACATGTTAATAAATTTCTATAGGTAATGAGATTTTATGTATTTCTAAAGGTAAAGATAGATTTTGCTAAAGTTACCTAAACTGTGTTTTAACCACTAGTGCTAGTAGAGGTAGTTGGAATAATTACA
>PVKN010032682.1:0-12207 GCA_004027915.1 Capromys pilorides
ATCAAAAGTAAAATTGGTTAATTAAAAACAGGCGGTGGGCCCGATTTGCAAAATGTTTGTTTAAATTGATTGAAAGAACCCTACTTTTATGAATTATTGAACTCAATGTTTTTAAAGAAATGCCTATTACCAGAAGAAAACTATTGAATTAACAGAAACTTAAGGCAGTGATGAGTTTCTGTACAATGATATTAAGTTAAGCCTAGCAGCCTTTAGAAACATTTACTCCAAGCATAACTTAAAAGACTTTTTGAAAATGTACTTGAAGAAGAATAAAAAAGAACCTAATCACTGACTCATTGATTTTATTCTAAGAAATCTATGCCCCCCAAATCAGTCAAAATTAGAAAATACTACATGCATGAAGATTTCTACTAGACATTTATCTACAAAAGATGAAAATCTAAAAACCATCTGAATACATTACAGTGCCAGCATGCTTGAGTTAGGTGTGATCTGTCAGTTTTAGGAAAGAATATATTCATAGAAACAATCTACCCTG
Organism: Capromys pilorides; assembly: GCA_004027915.1. Taxonomy (NCBI): domain Eukaryota; kingdom Metazoa; phylum Chordata; class Mammalia; order Rodentia; family Capromyidae; genus Capromys; species Capromys pilorides. The sequence goes on from PVKN010032682.1 coordinate 503, forward strand.
TGAATGTGATATAACAGCTTAGTGTTTTTAATATTCTGGTAAGTGAAAACAATAAACAATAAAGTCTGTTAATGCCATATTTGCAAAAAGGTAAAATTTATTGTGCATATTGACAAGGAACCAGGGAGGGAGGAACTAAGATACAGGTCTGAAGTTTGGCTCTGGCATCAGTGGAGTCCTGAGCTTCAGATCAGGCTCTGCCCTGCTTGGCAGGCACCACTGACCATGGCCCCAGGCAAGTCACCTCACCTCTCTCTAGGTCTCAGTTTTTTTTCTACAGAGTAGAAGGAAATAATATTGTATGACCTTTGTCATAGGGAATGCTCTGACATAGCATGGTGCTTTCAAATGTTAGCTGATATTATTACTGCCACGATTACTGCTATTTTTATTACCTAAGCATAGAGAATTAAGAGTTTGTTTCATTTTTAGCTCAGAAGTTATTTGTGCAGTCAGAGAAACTTCCAACAGCTGTCTTTTAAAATGTAACAATTAAGACCAAAGCAATCTCAGCAGGTAGCAAATCAAAACTATTAAACTAGGAATAATAAAAAGACTTTGAAGACATTTCACCCATAGAACAGAGAAAAAGAATTGCTGAGATGTTTTAAAATAAGCTGGTAAGCACGATCACAGAGACAATTGCAATGAAGAGAGGGAAGTAATGAGCAGTGATAATTAAAGCTGACACCAGATCCACACACACTCACATGCAGCTATGTGTCTTTAGGGAAGCTGGTTAAGTCAGTGGAGGAACTGAGAAGGGGGCAATCACTAAACTGGTCCTCTCAGGAACATTCTCCTCCACCCAGCTTATTCCCTGCCGTGACACAGGAAGAGATGGCAATTTTCAGCATTAAGGCCAAGGAGCTTTGCTATTAAACCTGTTGCTTGTCCTTGTCCTCACTTCCCACAACAGGTGAAGGAGTTCTTCCATACTGGAAATGGGTGACCCTAGGGAGTATCCAGTATGGTCGCTCTAAATGACTGTCTCAGGTCTGGAGGTGGGTACATGATACTGGTTTCATTCTCATCTTTTGATGGCAAGAAGTCTCACGAGGAAAGCAACATTTACTGTCCAAATCTGGAAGGATTTTGCAAATTCAACATGGAGACAAAGAGCCAGAAAATGACTTATAAGACTATCATGTCTTCTATTCTCTGTTACACTTGGGGCTATCTGTTAGAGTGAAGGCGGCAATATTCTGTTTGCCTACCATGCCAGGAGAAGCAACACTCTCAGGATAGTGATGTACATGTGGAAAGAATATGAAGCCGTGTATAACCTAGAGAAGATCAGTACCTGCTCATTGGCATTAAAATGTTTTACTCCAGCTGAGCAGGTGGCACATGCCCATAATCTCAGCACTCTGAGAAGCTGAGGTAAAAGGATTATAAATTCAAGTCCAACCTGAACAATTTAGGAACTTTTTGAGACCCAGTCTCAAAGAAAAGTTGGGGATGTACCTCAGTGTAAAGACCATGGGTTCAATTCCCAGTCCAGCAACAAACAAACAAACAGTGCTTTACCTCCCAATAGTCAAAAAAGCAGGGAGTGTTTGAGGCCAGCGTCATGCATTCATCCACCAATCACTGTGCAGCCATAAACCTTAACCGAGCTGTACTCTGCACCTGACTGAGCTCTATAACCTTTTCCTTCTGTCAGCTTGTTTCCCACCCTCCTTATTGTCCCCTGGACCTGAGTTTCTTAATTTTGGCAGGAGTGATACATAGGACTGTATAGTTCCTGGTTGTGAGGGTGATAGGGACTGTGTTCTACATCATAGGATATGTAGCAGCATCCCTAGCTTTTACCCTCTAAATGCTAGCAACAGCTTTCCTTCAGTTGTGCCGGCCAGAATTGTCCCTAGACATTTCCAAATGTTTACAGAGGAGCAAAACTGCCCCTGATATCTAGATGGTACCTCTGTATGATGTCCTAGTTATTTTTATGTTTAAGATGTCACTTAACTGAGCACTGAGCTTTAAATATACAATTTCACAATGTGTCACCTCAACCATAGCTAGGACTTACTATTAAATCCCTTTTGTCAGCACGGAGTCCTGAGTTCAATCCCTGGTTCAAAAAAAAAAAAAAAAAAAAAAAAACTGCAAATCTCTTTTGTTAGGTAAGGAAATTGAAGCTCTACCTTTTAAATGTTATAAACCAATTACATGATATTATTAGGACAAATAGCCAGACTGATTAGTTGACATAACTGAAAATTTCAGATGCATACAGGCTTGGGTATGGATTGCTTAAGCAAACAGTTTAATGATGGCTAGAATAGTCCTTCTTTCATCACTATTCCTGATTTCTTAACTCCCTCTCTTAATTCTAGGATGTTAGCTGGTGACTCAACAGATCCAGGCTTATACCTTAAAGTAATAACTTAGGCTTATAGCTTCTTATTATATCACCTATAAAAATAGTCTTTTATGGTCACTCCACAGGTATCACATGCTCTTTCTCCTTATGCCCAGAATATATCTCACAGGCTTTCACCGAACCATACATCCATGTGTGAACTAATCATTGCAGCCCAAAGGTTGTGTATGTGATTGTCTCTAGCAAATCCAGGGTCTCCCTTGGAGCCACATGGTAGGACTAGTCCTGTCCAAAATGAAAGAATGTGGTTTTTCAAACAGAATTAGGTGCATGCTCATAGAAAATGGAGGGCTGGATGGTGGGGGCTGAGAAAATAACACATTCTGAGACGAATCCCATTAACACATCTCCTAGCACTGGTGGTGGTGACTATTATACATACCTTAGCACTTCGTTCTTTGAGGGGGAAGGGATTTGCCTTTTTGGAACACTTGCTGTTTGCCATGGCAGGATATACCCTACTCTTTCTTGAAGTAGTATTGGTCCCAGTTTAAAGGAAGAAAATGGAAGTTTGGAAAGGTGAAATAGCTTGCCAAAACCATACTACCTGTAAGAAACAGAGTTTGGATAAATAATGGCTCTTTACTCCAAAAGTTGCGTTTTGGTCTGCAAGACTAAGTATGTTAGAAGTTGCGTATATTTACTGAGAAGGCACACTTACTGAGAATCTGTTATTTATCGAATAATATGCTCACAATACTTGGAAAAGATAAAATGCAAAACCTTTTCCACTTTCCCTGGGAATCAATGAATGAGAGACGAAGAGGAATGAGAAAAGGTAATGTCTTTGCATAATGAGAGCCTCCCCAGCCAGTCTAGAGGCTGTAGGAAGAACCAGCAGCAGCCTATGACAGCAGCCGCCTATACGCTGATGGGAAGCACATTGTTCCATGGGGGTGCAATGCTTGACTTCTCTAGGCAATGACACCAAGTCCCCAGAGAAATCAGCACTTGCTGGGGCAACCCTGCAGCAACTAGGAGGTTGAAGCAGTGCCTGAGAAATCAAGTGGTCCTGCAGTACTGCAGTCTCAGAGTAAAGCATCTCAGCTCTGCCCCCAGGTTAGTTTACCCCAGGGGCATTCCTGACACAGAACGACAATGTACAAGCCCATAGGTGCATGATTTTACTCAAATCTAAATCTGGCAGCTTTCAAAAGAATAAATGGAATGATTGTTTCCTGATTCCTGAACTGCCTTTTGAAAAGTCAGCATAGCCATGCCTTTTCTATATACTTGTCACTAATAGAGTATAATTAGATTTCTTTCAACTCTGGCAAAGAATATCACTTTTAGCTATGCTCAAATGCAACAATGACCATAACAACAAAACCCATCCAATTCAGTCTTCTGTATACTTACCACTGAAACACATTTTAATGAAGTGGTATAGCCTGGGAGTTAAATTCCACTGTTTACTCCTTGGCCTGTGACCCATAATATGCAGGTAAGGTAGCAAAACACAGCCATTTCTCTGAGCATTTCTCACAAAACACAGACAATTGCACATGATTTGGCATGTTCTTCAGATAGCTTAGACCTAGAGCCCTGCAAGTTAGACTTCACTGAAATCATGTCAGTTGAAAAAAAAAAAAAAGAATGGAACTGGAGATTATCATCTGAAGCTAAATAAGCAAGACTTATAAAGACACATATCATGTGATTCCCCTAATATGAAGAATATACAATAAAAATACATACAATGATGGCATGAAAATAGTAGACTATCATTAGATGAAAGCAAAGGAGTGAGGGTGAAGGGGAGTGTAAGAGGGTAACTGGATATGATCAAAATATGTTACATGCACGTATAAAAATGCCATACTGAAACTTAATATATTACAAATTGGTATGTACTAATAAAATAAGCACTGAACTAACAAGAAATTCTGTATTCTGAGATAACTCGAGCTCTTCTGAGAAGTGCTAAAATGGCAATCTTAGTTTATAACAAAATATCCACTCAGTTTAATTGTGTCAAGTTAAAGAAAATTACTTGTGAATATATGCACATGAGATATATACATATGTTAGTGCATATTACCAAGCCAGCCAGTCTTTCATCATGGTAGGAAACATGAGTTTTATACCGTGTATTCTTAAATTTAAAATAATTGGTAGGTTATATAATAAGATGAACTTCCTGCCTGAGTTTCTCACAATCTGTGGTTTGGTATCTGTGTCTAAATTTCCCACATCATTGTAAAGATGAAATAACAAACCCACCAACCTCCATAAAAGAGTTATTGTAAGCAGTAAATAAGATTTCCACTGTACTCTAGCCTCTGGTAGTAGGCAGTGTGAGCAGCTTAATCAAATGGAAGATTCTGCAGAAAGGAATTTCTCTACAACCCTGGAGTTGAAGGTCTTCGTTTATGTGGATGGCTATGTACCGACAGTGGTTAAAATGTTCTGCCAAGAAAATAGGAAAGAGTTCAGGGTCATAACCAAAAAGATATGCCTTAGTATTTTATTTTAAATATCCATTAAAGTTCCTTGGGAGAATGTAATTAAAAGTTTCCATTTTGATGACTTTAAATTGATTTTCTTTCTCACACTGAAACCAAAGTTAGGGATGTCCAGGCTGCAGGTATTGAGTCTGTGATGGGTTAATTTTTATTTTTTCACTATAAAGATAACATCCTGATGGTGGTCTCACTTGAGAAGGAAAATGCACTGTGCCCCTGGCCAAGTATACAAAGAGGCCTAGGGTTTATGGACTACCTCTAGGGAGCAAATGGAAGGAATTCTGGATACAAAATGTCCATAGTATCATACATGGCTCCAGTGCATGGGTGTTCAGGAATCTGCCAATTGTAGCCTTTCAGGGAGTGGATTTTATCAGCAGTTCTTCCTTAAGTGAGAAAAATCATTAAGTGAATTGCTTTGGAGCTTATGACATTTTAAATATTTTTTAATGGGCTGTTTGTGGTCTGAAATATTGTCACTGCTCACATTGAAGCTTCCCTAAAATAGAAGGCACCACAGATAGGTTTCTCCAAGGCAACACTTCACCAAGTTCAGCATGAATACGTGGCTTGTGCCAGCTCCACACAGCTCACCCAGGACGGTGGCCAGACCCATACCACACAAGGATTTTCCCACAAGCTCCTTTTTGGAACTTCTCACCTCAGTTATAAAAATTGTGTGTGAGGTTAATTATGGAGAATGACCACACAGTGAAAATGACTACAAATGATGGGTGATAGAAGGGCCCATGCCAGTGAGTGAGAGCAAGGTGATTTGAAAGAGCCTATTGCTGGCATAATGGGTCAACTCTTGAGACTTCATAATCTAGAACTAGCCCTGCTTCCTCACCATCTCCCATATTTGTCTAAATAGTACAACCTCAAAGCATCAACTACTAGAGCTGATGACTTAGTGATTATTATGCTGCTTCGCCAACATGATAGATCCTTTCCTGTTATGTGCTGCAAGCTCCCAATGTTGGGACTTGAAGATCCTTTAGAGCCAACCAATTTCACTTGCTCTGCATCTGGAGAAATTGAGAGCCAAAGAAATTACAGCTCCTTGTCTGAGATCACACATTATGGTTAGTGACAGAACTAAAACTGGACCTCATGAATCTTAACTCTTTGTAAGACCAAAGAGCCCATGGCTGATTTCCAGCTCTTTATGATCTCAGTTTCTGAGCTCACCCTCTCTCTAGCATGATGGTTGTGCTGCTTTCACAGGAGGAGGTGTCATAGTAGCTTTTTTCTGAAGGTGACCCTGCTGGGAGTCCTGTTGCTTATGTGGCAGGACCATATTTTTGGATACTATGTTTTACATACACTTGTCTGTTGATTCCCTCTCTCAGCTCACCCTTCCATTTCCACATCCAGCAAACAGCAAGGATGTAATAGATTTTTTTTAATTATAGGTATATATTCCAGGGAAAACAGCAGATACTACTTAAAGTTATTCACTTTTCTTTTAATCTTGAGTCTCTTTTGGCTGGTATAATAAACTACCAAAGATTGGGTAGCTGGAAAACAAAGCAATTTGTTTCTTGTGGTTCTAGAGGCTAAGAACTCCAAGAGCAATGAGCCAGTGCATTCAGTGCCTGGTGAGAGCTGTGTCCCCATTCTAGGTGCAGCATTCACTGAGCTTTCACACAGCAGAAAGGGTAAGGGGTCCCTCTGTGTCTCCTGTGTATGGGCATGAATTTTATTCTTGTATCCTCATAACTGAATCACTTCTCAAAGGCCTTCCCTCCTAGATGTCCCTGGGGGTTAGGACTTCAACATGTGAAGTGGATAAGTGAGGGCACGAGCAAGCCCAGCATAGCACTGTCATTTATTAAACTCTTTACCTCTTAATGTGTTGATATTAGGAAAATTGAAGAAGCTGCGGAGAAGGGGGCTAGGAGGAACAGAGAAGGGACTTATTCCTCAAAAGTAGAAGAGAGAAATAAAAATGAACGAATTTTTCAATTAATGGGGCCATATGTCCTGCTGAATGTCAGACCTGAGAAATGGCAAGAACTTAAAAGTGGTGACCTGGTTGGCCTGATAGCTCAGTGGACTGAAGCACCTGCTTAGACAGAGCACCAAGGCTAGGGTTCCATCTCTGGTGTGCAGTGCCAGCCCCACCCTCAGAATATGCTGAGAGGGCAGTTGAGACAGGGTGTGGTGGAGCACACCTGTGATCTCAGCGCTTGGCAGGCTGAAAAACAGCAGGGTCACTATGAGTTCCATCTATGTAATGAGACCCTGTAGACCCTGTATCCCCTGTACTAAATAGTAAATGTATAGTAAATAAATAAATAAATAAACAAACAGACAAATAGACAAAGGTGGTGGCCACATGGGGCATTACAGAAGCTGGACCTTGGACTGTGGGGCTCCCATCTCTAGAAAAGAGGCCTCCACCCTGATTATGGCACAGAGGCAGCAGGACCACTGGAGCGTCAACTCCTTAGACCACACATGGAGGGCTGCAAAGCTAGAACAGCACATCGGTCCTCTTTGCTGCACGTACCTGACCTGAGGAGGAGTCCTAATAATGACCACTGGACATAGCCCTAAGGCCCAAAGAGATGGCAGCTCAACCATGGATATACACTGACTTCAAAAGAAGAAATAGGAGTTTTTTAAAAACATTCTATGTCACAGACAAGATTTGTACCTGCTCCCTTTGTGTCTGAAAATTATCATTAAGCAAGTATAGGGATTACATTTGCCTTGAAACAGAAATCCTACCAGCATTTGTAAAGTGACTAGCAAGATCCAAATTTATAACTCCTAATCCTCCCAGATGATGTTGGTTTATGATGAGGTCTTTTGCCTGGTCTGAGCAACTTCTCCTGAATTGAAACCTTCCTCGGACTACTGCTGAATCTTGTAAATGTGTCTCTTGACCTTCTGCTGTTAGGGATAAAACCCTTTCCCTGCTACACTAAAAGTAATCTGGGTCTTTTCCTCTAATGCATCCCCAGGAACCAGTGGGCATGTAGAAGCCATCTGTAAATCCATACACCTCATAGATGAGCTGACATTTTTCTGCAATATTTGCTTCAGTAGAGGCTCACTAACATAGTAGGTTGGTAGCTCTATACAATTTCATATGGAGCATAAACAACAGCTACTGCAAACCTGCATACTGTTTCTTTAATCTGATGAAAACAAGAACTCAAAAGTTTTTTAGGTGACACAAGGCTTCTAGCCTTTCCTTTTTGTTTCAGGTCAATTTAGTAAACTCAAAGTGAGCACCTAGTATTGGAGAGGCTTTTTACTCTGTATTGTAAGGAAACACACACTAAATCAAGAAACTCCTAGCTTTTTGGGAAGACCAGGCAAACTTGATATAGCTAAGGAGAAAAATAATGTTACAAATACCATGAGGTCACCATGAGCGTACACTTACAAGCCTAAGTCCACCTAACAAGATCCGATGCAAATGGAGACTCATTCTAGTGAACATTAAGGTATAGGTGTACAAGCAGTGGATTTTAAAAGCTAAGAGTTACATTTAACTGCCATGTTTGAATTGTAATTTCTTCAATTCTTTGATCTATTGGTAGTTACAATCATTTCAGAGAGCTGATGAGAATATAATGTACTTAAGGGCGGGCCAAATAGTTCAGTGGATTAAAGGGCCTGCAAGCAGGTGCAGGAGCCAGGAGTTCAATCCCCTGGCCTGCTGTGCTGGCCCTGCCTCCAGGGTGTGTTGAGGCAGTAATTGAGACTGGGAGTCCTGGCATGAGCCTATATACCCAGCTCTTGGGAGGCTGTAAACAAGCGGATCACTACAAGTCTGATCTAGTAGTGAGACCCTGAACACCTGGAAGACTCTTCTCTCCACAACCCCTCCCCAAAACAAGAATCTAACATACTTAAATGTGTGGCATAAGCATAAAAATGCTTTTTAAGAATCTTTAAAAGTTAACAATAATGAAAGAATGTATAATATAAATAACATGGAATTAAGCATAAAAGAAGGAAAACAAATGGAGAGATTGAGGCCTATTTAATTAATAAATATAAAAGGAAAAAAATAAATAAATAAATATAAAAGGAGAAAATTTGTACCAAAATGTATTGAAATTAACAGTAAATTCCAGGGGGACTATAGTGGGGGAGAACAGATTATTGAAAAGCAGAATTACTTCAGCTCAACATAAACGCGAGAAAAAAGGAACATATTCCATAGAAATAAAATGGTAAATTCAGTGTAGAAGTGGAAGGTGTTTAGACAGGGTGGTGGCTAAATTTGGGGGATAGTGGGTTAATTAGGCAGGAACAATAGGAAGTGAATGGATACTCACAGGGGAGAAATAAAAAATAAACCAACTGAGATAATCGAATGGAGTAACTACTCTAAGTCCCTCTACTATTTACCTAGGAATCAATAGATGTTGTTTTGAGCTGTAATCTCCAAGTGAATTCTTCTAAACAAACTGGACATTTCCCTGGCAAAAATACCCAGTTCTAACCACAGAAGAAAAAATTGTTGGGTCTGCTTCCAAAATTTCATATTTGGATCAAAGGTTTAATATTGGATGAAAGTCACAGTGGCACATGCATTCTTAGGCATATGTTTATATAGAAATAATAATGAAATTTATATGCAATCATTCAGCCAAAAAAGGGAAGAACAACTTTCACATGTTAGGGCTAGCCAGGTAGCTCAGTGGATTAACACACCTGCTTAGGCAGACACAGGGACTGGGGTTCAATCAGAGCTGTGCCATATCCAACCCCAAGGTGCGCTGAGATGGTGACTGAGACTGGGCATGGTGGTGCGCACCTGTAATTCCAGCACTTGGGAGGCTGAAAACAGGAGGATCACTCTGAGTCTGACCTGTGTAGTGAGATCTTGTAGACCCAGTCCTAAATACGTAAAAGAAAAAAACTTCACATGTTAGCATGTTCTTGTTTTGAATTTCTTCAAATTGGCTACATCTACATGGTTCTAGAAAGAGAAAAGCAAATTCTCTGAAATACCCAGTAGACAATGTGGAGAAACTGATTAGCTCTTCCACAAGACTATAAAAAGCTTTAGAGACTAAAATGTACATTATTTTTCCATTCATAACACAAAGGCACATAAAATGCAAATAGCAAAGAAAAGCCATCCAATTTTCAAATATTTAAAGGAATCTATGTCTAATAATTTGATATGATTCCTTCCCGTTTTTCTTTGCATATTTTATTTCATAGTTGAGATCATGCTATATATGGATTATTTTGCTTATCTTTATAATGACAAGAATATCTTTTTAAAAAATAAGTTGCACAATTCTAAAATGCTGTGCATTTGAAAGCTTTTATCTTTGAATGTCTACAATAAGGTCATTAGCAGGAAGTAACATTCAGCATTGAAACTTGACCATAAATTTAGAGAACCCATTTAGAGGAGGGCCACTGCCAACAAAGTCAGCAGATTACGGAGCCACTCCAGTTTCTGTGCCCTGCCAAGGGAATAATGTGGAGAGACAATTTCACTCATTCCTTCTGGCCCTAATTAATGTTTAATAGTCAATGGCAAAAGTGTGCATCCTCTTGTACCATCTCATGAAGTTCCTTTTGAGTCAGTTAACTATTTATAAAGACATGGATATTTTTGCTAATTACTGTAATTTTGACTACTGTTGTAAAAATTAGCATTCATGTCACACTGTCAGACATCAGTACAGATGTGTACAGACTTCTCTCTGCCCTTTCCTGGTGCCAATCCAGTTATCTTTGGAAATTAAATGCATTAAAATGTTTCAGATAGGGAAGGAAATTCCAGCTATATCATAACACATCTCAAGCCATTTCAGAGCAAGACCAGTGTATATCTCTCAAGATGCTAAAATGCAGTCTGTTTAATCATTAAGGATTTTAATACAGGGTTCTCTTGCAATGGCAAGCAGAAACACGGAAGTGACACCCAAGATTTGAAGCAGATTTATTTATGTTGATGGGCATTGATTGGTATCATTCCCAGAATATCAGGCCTAGATCTCATGATCCAGGACTTTTATGTGATGCAAAAGCAGGAGTTACAGAGCTGAGACTGAGGAGCCCGGCAGTTCTGATTAGCTAACAGGGTGACATAATCAGTTGCAGGGCTAGGTTAATGATCAACAGTTCATGAAGCTTGGTACAGTGGTACAGTGAGGCATGTTTGGTAGGCTCTTGTGGGTATCAGAGTCGAGAAAGTGATTACCAAGCCATGAAGCAGTTACAGAGCTAGGCAGCTTCGAAAGAATAAAGTTTTAAAAAGAGCAATTTTTCTTGTTCAGTCTTTCCATTTTTCTCTTGCTTGCAATGAATTTCATTATTGTAAAACCCACTTTGCTCAGTAGAACAAGTGCTTGCCTGGCAAGCACAAGGTCCTAAGCTCAATCCCCACTACCGCCAAAACCCACTTTTGCAAAATGAGTGAACTGAGATGAGGAATGTTCTCAGAACCATGTTCATGCTTACGTGGACAGAGACCCAGAAGCGTGTAAGCCCTTGCCTCTATCTACGCTGGCTTGCCCTCTAGAATGGAATAAGTACGTGCAAGGCAAGTTGGAAGTGAGAACTGACATTCATAACTCAGCTTCTTCTTTCATCTCGGGAGCCAAATACCACAGGAAGCATGTTTTCCAGTTTGTGGGGAAGAACTACAGTTTTCTAGCTCTATCACTGAAGAAGTCATACTGCATGCACAGTTCTGGGATGAAGAACCAGGAGATTCATCTGAGCCATGTCCTCTAAGAAAGAACCCAGGGACTGTTTAGGTGTCTTATTCTCTGTCTGTGTCTGTCTGTCTGTCTGTCTGTCTGTCTGTCTGTCTGTCTGTCTCTCTCTCTCTCTCTCTCTCTCTCTCTCTCTCTCTCTCT
>PVKN010032683.1:0-12207 GCA_004027915.1 Capromys pilorides
TTATTTGAGTTCTCTTTCTTCTTCCTTAGTTCATCTAGCCAAAGATTTGTCAATGCTATTGTTTTGGAAAACCAGCTCTTAGTTTCCATGATTCTTTTCCCTTATTGTTTCTCTATTCTCAATTTCAATTATTTCTGCTCTAGCCTTTATTATTTCCTTCTTTCTGCTAACTTTGAGTGTAGTTTGCAGGGAACTTCAATACCCCACTTTCAATAATTTGCAGAATGAACTTCAGGCAGAAAATCGATAAGGAAACAAGACTGAACACTACGCACCTAGCAGACACACAGAGCTTTTGGCTTCTTTCTTTTTCTTCTACATTCCTGGTTCCTGTTCAACTGCTTAAAGGAGACAGGGAAAATAGCACTTCATAGCATTGGTCTTAATATTCTAGAGCTACCATAACAAACTACCATAAACTGGAGGACCTAAAGAATAGATATTTCTTGACCCACACACCTGGAGGGTAGAAGTCTGTGAACAAGGTGACAGTTTGGTTTCTCCGAAGACTGCTGTGCTAGGCTTCAAATTGCGCTGGTATGGCTTGAATCTAGAAAGTTCCAAAAGCCTCATGTTTTATGAACTGTGGCTTTTTGGTAGGTGGTGAACCATGAGCACTGTGCTCATAAGCAGATCCATCCTGGATGAGTTCAGGGCTGAATGTGCTGGAGGAGGTGGGGCCTGGCTGGGGGAGATCACTGGGTGTGACCTGGAGGGGTGTGCTCTTGTCTCAACTCTTCCCTTCTCTCTCTGCTTCCTGTCTGTCACACTGTGAGCAGCTTTCCTCTGCCAGGCCCTTTTGCCATGATGCTCCTGCCTTTGAGCCAATCAACCATAAATTGAGCCCACTAAAACTATGAGCCAAATTAATCCTTTTCTCTTTTAAATGGTATCAGGTGTTTCATCTCAGTGACAGTAGAGTTACTCATACAACTGCCTTCTCACTGTGTCCTCTTTCTCTGGTGTGAGCTCTTTTGACCTCTCTCCCTCTTATAAGGACAATAGTGATAACTGGTTTAGCATGCACTTCTAAGATTCATTTAAGGGCTGGTGAGATAGTTCAGTACACTAAGCGCTTGCTTAGGCAAGAGCAAAGACCGGAATTTGATCCTTGGTACCACACATCACACTGGCTCCACCCCTGGGGAGGATTACTATAAGTCTGATCTTTGTAGTGAGGCCCTGTACCAAATACATTAAAAAAGAAAAATTCACTTAACCTTAGTTACCTCCTTAAAGATCTCATCTCCTAATACTGTTACATTCTGAGATGTACGGTCACTATACATCAGCTGAGATTAAGCGCTATATACAGAAGTTTAGAGACAGGGTTTCCTCCCAAAACTTAGATGGGAGAAGTCAGTTCTGTCCCATGCAATTCTGTAGGTATTTCCTGAGCACCTGCTCTCAGCGAGGCTGAAGGAGACACATGCAAGCTCCCCCTTGAGATGCTCAAAGCACTCCAGGGTAGAGCAAATCAGAGTGATAGTGGATTATGGGCTGGGGAGTCTGTTGCATAGACAGCCATGCACAGCTGCCCATAGGGAGCAGCTGTGTCTCCTCAAGCTCAGCATGGCTTCAGGGGCACCGTGTCGGCTTATGGTCTCATCTATCTTTCTTTAGGAAAGTCTTCTTGCTTAACCCCAACCTCTTCCCAGGTTGTTTTTTTTTTCTCTATTTATTTATTATTCTTGTGTTTTGATTAAAAAACGTAGCTTCCATCTGCTGTTTAGCTTATTGTTCAGATATTGTTCAGATTTCGGATCTGGATGGTAGGACCTTGTCTTTCATTCTGTACTGTTTTCAAACTGCAGCCTGTCTGTGGGAGACCCTTTGCAAGACATGAATGTTAATCGCAGCTGGGGTTCTGGCCACAACAGATCTGACCTGACAGTGTCTCAATCCCAATGACATTTGGAAGCAGAATGCAAATCTATTGTCCGCTGTGCTCTCTGTAATTTCCATTAATTGCTCTAATATGCTGGCTCCTCTTTCTGATTGTGGGCTCTTTAGAAGAAAATCATTGATACGTTAATTACAGCTTTCCTCTTGAGGCGCGCACATTTATAAACATTTATTTAGATTTCATTCCAGAATGGGGGATAATTGTATGTAAAAGGATCATGCTGGGTTAGATACTAACATGGGGTTGCAGAATGTCCTTCTTCCAATATAAACAGCCCAGTTGGCAGCGGCAGCGCCTCATTGCTCTGTGCAGCACGGCCGAGTCCTTTTCTGTTCAGAGATAACGCAGGATAATGGATGGTACTCCAAGAGGCAGACTTCAAGCTTCTCGGCTGAGACATTGGTCCACAGCCAAGGTCCTGGCAGGGACTCCGTGGGGGGAAGCCGGAGTCTCAGAGGAATGCCCTACGAGTCTGGCAACTCCGGCAAGCAGCACATCTTTATTCTTGAAGGGCGAATGGGAGGGCTCAACCGATTCCAGCAGGTGGCGCTTTGCAGGCTGCTCTCTCTGCAGTCTGGAAGGGTGTTGGGTGTTCATCGACAGACAGGGCTGAATCGCGCTGCCTGGCTTCGCACTGGACCCCTGGCACTGTTCCTCTTCCTTGCCCTATTTCCCTTGGGTGAGGCACGATGAAGAAAGAAACACAAGGTAGTTAAATTTTAGAAGTATATCAAGTAAAAAACAAAAACAAAAGCATTGCCAAGAATCCTCAGAGTCTTCCCCTTTTGTGCGTGCACTCATCCTATCGTCCTTGCCACCTTCAGCAGCAGCTTTGAGTCCTCTTTCCTGAGTGTCTTGCTGTGCTGCCGTGGCTGTCTCAATGTCCTTAAATGATTCCAACCATTTCCCTTTCATGTGACTGTGCACGGTCCCAGATCCATTGAATAAAGTGCATGAGGACACAGTATCGAGCATTTGCAAGCCTTATTCAGGAGACAGAGGGGGTGTTGTTAGGCCGCAGTGCTCCATGTATAGTTTTTGTTATACTTGAGAAAGACTCAGGAATGAGGACTCCAGAGTGCTTCAGAAGGTGTCAAGGAAGGCCTAAATTTGTTCAAGGTGGTGGGGTGGAGCTTGAACTGTGCTTTTCTATTGGAGTATATTTTTCAAACTTTAAGCATTCATTGTATTTGTTCACTTCTTGTATATATTTTTGCTGCTTCAATAAGGCAACACTTTTCCTTAACACATGTTATTCACTCCTGGAAAATCCGCAGGTAGAGCATTGCATACATACTGAGGATTTTAGTACTATATTGAAAAGGAATATGGCAGACAAAGGCCCCATAAAGAAGCAGAGTGATTGTTTCCTCTTGGGTTGTCACCACTCACAGAACTGTGCCAGCTGCCAGAGGGCAGACCTCTGAGTGTGCCCAGGAGAGTTGGTTCTTTGACATGTTTCTCCACCTGAGGAATTTCTCTTAGGGACAGGACTCTATCACCAAATAGGTGAAAGGAGAAGAGAACTGAGGCCCAGGAACTGCGGGTTTGTACCCCAAGAGCTGTGACTCAAATGACCTTTGGGATTTTGTGGCTTGAGACTAGGACATGACAAGGAGGCTGGCCAATGGGTATGATCTGTCAGTCAGAGGAGGCTGGCCAATGGGCATGGTCTGTCAGTCAGAGGAGGCTGGCCAATGGGCATGGTCTGTCAGTCAGAGGGGGCTGGCCAATGGGCATGGTCTGTCAATCAGAGGAAGATGGCCAGTGGGCGTGGTCTGTTAGTCACAGTGCTTGGTCAAACAGAAGACAGAAGAACAGCTTCCTAGATCTGGATGCGAGGTCAGAGAAGGATGTAAAAGATGGTGGCTGTTTGGCTTGGTGGCTACTATCTTCTTTTCTAGTGACCACTTTCTAGTGAAGGGTGTATTTTCTCTCTTCTTTTACTTCTGCCTCTCTTCTCTACTTCCTTTTTTCTTTAACCTTCAATAAATGTTAAATTTTTACTTTCATCACTTGTCCTGCCCAGTTCTTTGAATGGGACAAGAGCCTGAACCTACCTGACCCTCCAGTGTCCGATAACAATGTCAGCTAGAATGGGCCTCACTGGGACTTTAGTGCAATCACATATGTTAATATAGAGAATAGCTAGCAATAACAATGACCATTTATTGTCTACTTACCATGTGCCAAGCAACAGACTAGGCAATTTACATATATGATTTAATTTAATCTTCACAGTAGCTTGGGAACTTAGTTATTATGAGGATCAGAAAATTAGCTTGCTTAACTCATAAAGTGAATAACAAAACCTCAAAACTAGGATGAAGTTGGTCTCTGAGGTCTTTAATCTTTCCCACCTGCTGCTGCTTCTCCATCAGCATCTTAACCCCAGTGTGTATTTGAGTGCACACAGGCCCATAAGTCTGTGAGTGTGTACACAAGTGGAAAACACTTGGGTTTTATAATGTTATGATCTGGTCAAGGTGAAAATTCTAAGCATTAACTGCTATTTCCAAAAAATGGATGGAAATTATGAGTACGAGCATCTCAGCCATCCTGTATATATGCTTGCGCGTATCTCCCTCCTTCCTCTCACCTCTATATGCTGATATTTGCTATCTGAGCTATTACATCAAGGATAGCAATGTGTAATATAAAACCATGGTTGAATACCTCTCCTCTTGGTCTTCTAAATGTGTACCAAATAAAAATTAACAAAAATAATGTTATGCTCTAGGTATAAATTGTCCCTCATCAGGCTCCTCTGTTCAGAGATGAGGGTTTGGAAAGTGACTGGATCACAGGTGCTGAGCTCAGCAGTGGATCCATCATGGATGAGGTCAGGGTTGAACCTGCCATAGAGGGTGGGGCCTGGCTGAGGAGGGCACTGGGCTGAGACCAGGAGGCTGCTCTCTCCTTCCTGGCTCCGTACTCCTCTCTTTTCCTCTGGTGCAAAGGGTGAGCAGCTTCTCTGCATATTGTACCCTTCTGCCATGCTGTTTCTACCTTGGAGCCCACCAGCCACAGACTAAACCCACTAAGGCAGGTGGGGGGGTGTTGGGGGTTATGTCCTGGCAATGGGACAGTGACTATGTGTGTGGGAAGCAATCACTCTCATTCCCCACCTCTCAAAGACATCATTTTATCATCTCACCCTAACCTTGGTGGCTCCTATTCAGCCAGCCTCTCATAAAAGATAGCACTTACAGCTTTTGTTTTCATTTTTGTATGGATGAAAAGGTTGACATATTTTAGACACATTACAGGATAATTGGGCAATTTACCTGATGGTCATTATGTGGTTGATCTCTTCTCGGGGCATTCCATGCTGTAGGTGACAGCCCTACTATTTGGATTATTGGCAAGTCAGGAAAGTATGCTCTACGCCTCCTCTACCTCTCTTGTCACTGAGGTTATGTCCAGTGGTATTTTATGTAATCCTCTCAGCCAGCTCTGAAGGAAAGATTGGGGTAATCGCTCCAATTTTATGCTAAAATCACCTAGGTTCACAGAGATTCTGATATTGCTCTCGAGGCACTGATGATATAGTCCTAAATTCAAATTCAGGGGCCCCAAATTTGAGGTCCTCTTTTTCTGAAGCTGCACTGAGCTGGGTCCTCCATTATTTGCCCTCATCCCTTCAAGGGATGAGCTAGAGGATGCCCTGATCCTGTGTGTGACCCGGGGAGGAACGGACAAGGCTCTGTACAGAGAACCTTCCCGGTCCTCTTCACAGCCCAGGAAGTTCGTATCTGTGATCCCATGGAAAAGTTATATAAATCTTGTCAAGTTAATTCTAATCTACTACTCCCAGTGCAACCCATGGCACAAATAAAGACACAATATTATACCCCAAATGGCAGGGAATCAAGGTGGTCCTGAGTCTGGCTAGGATGATAATTAACTGAAACAAAGGGCTTGACCCTGTATTAAACCCAGATTTTATTAATATGCAAAGAAGGGAGTGGCTTGAGGATGAGTGACTGAACAGCGGCAGGAAGTGGTGAGTGCCATGACCTGGGCTAGGTAGCAGGCCTGAATTAACTCTGCAATATGCAGAGAGAAGGCTATTCAGAAAGAGGAAGCTGTAGGACATAACTGAGATAGTAGCTCAAGTTTTGGGATCAGTGCTTCAGCTCTGCTGTGTAATCTTTTATGCCCTGGAATGACATAGCCTCTTATCTTGAGGCTCAGTTCCAGCTGACAGCGTGGAGCATGGCTCTCCATCTTGCTTTGCCCTGGCTCATACATGTAGGGCTTATTTGCATTGCTTAAAGCTAGTTGAAGGGACAAGAAAGAGTCCCAGTGAGCTCTGCACACATCAGCACATGGAAATGGGGCCAGGTTCAGCCAAAATGGAGTCCACTGCTCCTTCTTCAAGGAGAGTCATCCAGGTGGTTCTGCACAGCTCTGCAGGTCTGGGGTTGTGCTGTTTCTCATTTTAAAATAAAAACTAAAATGGGCGGTAGATGCAGCTCAGTGCAAAGGGCCTTGAATTCAATCCCAAGTACAATAAATAAATAGAGAAAACAAAGCAAAACAAAACAAACCAATAAAGAGTCTGCCATTGGGACATCCAGAGTGTGAGTATGGGGACCCCATGACAAAGCAGGCTGTGGCTCATTTGGAGTCCTGTCCCTGATCCAAAGCCCAAATATCTACCTCTTTGTGCACAGGTGTGAGTCACGGGGCGGTGAGATGTGGGCTCATCTGGGGTCTCCTGCCAGGTAGCTTTGCTCTCTGGCTTCTTCCCTTGCCCTTCTGTTCCCTAAATGGTCTGAAGGACAGTTGCACCCCAGAAAGGCTGGGAAACTCTGAATGCCCTCCCACAGGCTCTGACTGCTAGGCCTATGCTGACCTGTAGCCTGCAGGGCGAGGCTCCCGGGTGCTTCCTGCCCCTTCTCTCCTTAGAGGACCCTGGCCTGGAGAGAGGTGATGCCGCAGATGAGATCACACTGAGTCAGTCTGGCTTTGTCTCCTGTTTGGGCAGTGCTGCTTTCTGTCAACGTACACATGGAAGTGCTCTTAGCTGTGAAGTGTTTTTCAGAGCTTCCTGCCCACTGCTCTCATTTTGCAGGTAAACTGATGAGCAGAGGAGGGACAGGACTTGTCCAAGATCACACAGTGGCTTGGAGCAGATCTAGGGTAGAGTCTGGAACCCCGAGCTCTTGCTACTTTGCTGTCTAAATGCATTCTGTTCATTTCTTTAACTTCTTACTTCATGCTGAGCATTTTCTTTGTTGTCTTTGCTAGCTCAGGCTTCAAGGAATAATTTGCTTATTAATATGCGAGACTAACCTGAGTGTGGAGGTTGTGCTTGCACTCAGGAGGCTGAGACAGCAGAGTCTCACATTGGAAGCCAGCCTGGACTATGGAGTGAAGTCCTGTCTAAAAAATAAAGGGAATAAAAGTAAAACCCAGAAAAGACAATCATGACACTCTTAAAGTAATTCTGAAACAAGTGTACCTCCTTCTTTAGTTTAATTATCTACACATTATAATCATGCTTCTAAAGAGCTGCAAATGAAACAATTTTCGGCTTATTAAACATGATTGTTGTGGAATAACCAGGAGAATATATGATATATATATATATATATATATATATATATATATATATATATATATATAATGGCCCAGCTCAGCCTGCCCTGGGGTGGAGCTGGCACAGCATGTGGTGCCAGGGATTGAATCACAGTCTCTTCGGTTGCCTAAGCTTGCCTAAGCAGGTGCTTTAGCCCACTGAGCTATCTCACCGGCCCAGCCAGAAGAATATAAACACTGTAGCAACTCACACCCACTATCACCAAAATCCTACAACACATGCATGGACTGTTTTAAAATCTACAACACACATGTAAGTTATTTTTCTTTTTTAAAAAATGTGTTTGGTATAGGGTCTCACTACAGGTCCACTGAACTGTCTTGCTGGCCCTTGAACTATTTTTCATAGTTGCATACAACATTATTTTTTCTTTCTCCTTGATCCTGGATTTCCATTTCTCTTCCTTCTCAGAATTTTAAATTAACCTAATGTATTTTTACACTTAAGAAGTCTTTTATTAACCACCTTATCCTCTTTCTCTGTAGCAAAAATAGGCACCTGACTTGAAATGCAGAGTAATAATTTCCCTTATCTGTCAGGACTCTTACGTGTTACCATTGTATTCTGTATTGGATTACTATGGCAATTATTCTTGACATGCAGTTGATTGGAACAAAAATACTCACACTGTGAATTATGAAATCTATTATCCAAGTAAGCATGTTTGGAAGTCAGGTCTCCATTGGCTAGGGTGACTTCCAGGGCCAGCACTGATGGGGCCTTGGGCACCAGCAGCTAAGAGCAGCCTGTTCTGAGTTCAGGTGTGTGGCAGCCTACAGATGCATGGCTGCTCCAGTCTTCAAGATTTCAGTGTAGAGCCCTGTGGGCTTGTGGCTTCCCCAGTCATCACACGCCTCGTGGGGAGCTGGTGCGTGGGCACAATTCTCTCCTCTTCATCTCTCCTATCTCCTTTGCTCCATCTCTGCATCTCCTTCCCACTTGCTCTTTAATGTGATGAGACTCTGTCTCAAAATAAAGAAATAAAAAGGGCTGGGGTTGGGGCATGAGGTGGAGAATCCCTAGGTTCCAAATCCAGTATTGCAGACAAAGAAAGAGGGACTAGGAACAGTGAATGTGTGCTCTTGAGTGCTGTCTGCTGCCATCCAGGTTACTGTGCCCAATGGCCTCAGCCAGCCTCATGTGAGGGCAGTGAATGTCCAGGTCAGGGCCTTGCTCTGCTTCCCTGCAGGGTCCTGGGGTCACTGAGGCTGGTATTGGTGGTGGAAGGCGTGACTTCTGTCCTGTGGAGTGACAGCTCCTCCTGGCTGCTGCCTTCATGCCCTACCTCTGCTCAGCAGCCTTGAGCTCGTCTGCTTCTGGTCTTCATGATGCTCATGTGAAAGGGGACACAGAAGCCAGGGACTTGGGGCTTTGCCTAGGCTATTTCAGGTGCTGGACACTGCACAGAGAGAGCCTTGATAAGCTGTACCTGGAGTCCATGGCTCTGGCCTGGGACTTGTGGCCCAGTCTTCCCCTCTTTTCTCTATCATCAGGGAGACCAAGTCACTGCTTATGCCATTCAGAATGGCTTGGCAAGGGGTGTGGCTTGGGTAGACTTGCAAACTAGGACCCAGGTCAGGAAGACAGGAGAGCAGGGTGCCCTCATGGTTATGAGGGCACCCTTCAGAATTCCTCTCAGCTCTGATTCACTTATTTATTGACACCTGGTTATCTGCTCAGCTCTGTTAGGTACTGGGCTGTGGAGAGGAAAGGGCCGGTTCACCTTCTGGAGGTTCACGCTCCAGCTCTGGCCTAGGCTCAGATGAAGACAGAATTCTGGGTGGACTCCAGGCTCTGCTTGTCCAGCAAGGGCATCTTCTCTTGGTCAGCTGCCACCTGTGGTGCCTGTAGGTCCCCTCCTGCTATTGCTTAGCTGGAAGGAGGCCCCTAGTCTGCACTCAGACTGCTTCCTTGGACCCAGGTGAGCTGCCTTTTGCAGTTTGGGACACAGTCCACTCTGTCCATGTTGTAGGGTGCTGGTTCTAGGGTGTGGCGGGATCTTCCCAGGCTGGGCTGTGTGTTACATGACACAGATTATATGAGTTCCATTTCCTTCTAATACCAGAAAAACTTGCGCTCTTGAAATTTAGTGTGTTGTATATACAGGATTATGGACTAATAGTAAAGCTAAATCTGGTTTAAAAAGAATAAAAGAAACTGTGGTAGTGTTCCTCTGTAATTTCAGTGCTTTGAGGCAGGTAGATTGCAAACTCAAGCCCAGGCTGGCAGCTCAGCAAGATTTCATATTAAAATAAAAAAAAAGGGAGGGGGAGAAGGTCCTGGGTTTGATGTCCAGTAATACACACACACACACACACACACACACACACACACACACACACAAACAGAGAAAGGGAATTTTTCTAAATCATGTATAGAATATAGCTGTGATTAGAAAAAAGAGGAGAAGGAAGGGAAGAAAGAGGAGGAGGAGGAGAAGGAGGAGGAGGAGGAAGAGGAGGAGGGGAGAAGGACGAGGAAGGCAGAGGAGGAACAGCAGCGCTGCTTTCCCTTGTGCTCTCTTTGGGGATGCTCCTAGAAGGATCTGCTGAGCTGGTGTCTTAGTTACTCTTCTCTCATTGCTGGGACAAACCCCTAACACTGAAAATGAGGGAAGAAAAGGTTTATTTAGCTCACAGTTACTGGACGTTTCAGCCCATATTCAGCTGGCTCCAAGGCAGAGAAGCACATGGCAGAAAACACCTTTCATGGTGGCTGGTAAGAGCAAGAGTGCAGAGAGGCAGCAGGAGCTCAAGCAGCTCACTTCTCTTCCTACCTTACATTGAAATGCAAATCACCTGCCCCAGGGGAGGTGAGACACCCATTTTCACAGTAATCAATTACAAATTCCAGAAGCCACCCCATGACTGCATGAGGTTTTGGGGGGGACACCTATAACATTCTGCCCCTGGGTCCCCAAAGACTAATGTACATCCCTTTAAGCAAAAGGCATCCTAGTGTATCTCTAAAAGTTGCCAGTCTTTACAGTTTCAGCATTGCTGAAAAGTCCAAGTCCCAAGTATCTGTGAGCATCTATGCAAATGAAAATTAAACATATCCAGTGTTCAAAGGCACAAGATACACATTGCTGTTCCAAAAATTACACACAGCAGGATACCAAATATTCAGACTAGCACAAGTCCAAAATCCATAAGGGCCAATATTAAATCCTGTAGTTCCTTGTGGAACATCCGTAGCAACCTGTGGCAAATTGTAAGCTCCATGCGGCTCTGTCCCTACAGCACTCACCGTGGTAGCTCCCATGGCTTCTCTCTCAGGCTGGCTTTGCTCCCTCTTTGCACAATCCACATTTCCGGCTTCTCCAAACTTCTGGGGTTTCCACTGAACAGGCTTCTCACTCACAGCTTTACACACTGCCCTCTCAGGGGCACACTGCCTGGCCTCCCAGGCCTTCTGCAATCTAGGTGGAAGCTTTCTTCACCTCAGAATTCCTGCATTCTCAATGCATCTAAAACAACTGCCACATGGATGATGCCAAGGTCTGCCACCAGCTGGAGCAGTAGCCAAGCTTTCTTCTCTCTTGGGTGTAGGGGTTGAGTGCATGGATTGCTGAGCACTCTGACTCTGATTCTGAGGAATAAATTCTCCATGCCAGCACCATTCTGGAACCTGGTGCAGCCACCACCACTGCCATTCTGGAACAAAGGGCTCAGTGGCTTTCTCCTCAATGCAAAGGTCCTGACCTTTGCAATTCTGAGACTGCAAAGGGTGAAGACCTGCCACCTTCTGTGATGCCCTCAGGCCATCTTTTCAATTCTCTTGTTCCTTCTCAGAAATGGAGATCCTCTCAGCTTTATCTTTGCAGACCACAGTTTTACTGGCACTTCCTTTCTGGCAAACTCACAACATTTTGAGCTATCCTGGTGGGCTCCTTGCTCTTGACCTACAGCATAAATCTGGCTAAAAGCCCCCAGTAACAGCCATGCCACCACCCCAATATTTGGCTTCTTTGAAATATCTTTTGAAAGATTCATCAGTCTGCCATGCTTAAATTCAATCTTAGGCAAAGTCTCTGGGCAAGAGCAAAATGCAGACAACTTCTCTGCTAAGCCAAAACACAAATGATCTGGAGTCCAACAACCAATGCAGTCCTTCTTCCCAGAAGAAACCTCCCCAGCCTGGTCTTTACAGGCAGGCCTTCTATCAGCCTTCTGGTCTCCTGAGCTCTGACCAGAATCTCCCCTATAGAAGAGCCAAAGCTGTTCCAGCTCTTCACAAGTAGAGGACCTCTACAAACCTTTCATGGAGGATTTGAAGCACTCTGCTCCATGCTCTTCTTGATTTCATGGTTTGTGAAGAGAAGTCTGCCATTATTCTGATGGGTTTTCCTTTAAATATGATCTGTTTCTTTTCTCTAGCAGCTGGATTTCTGGGATCTTGATTATTATATGTCTTTATGTGATTTTAGTCAGGTTGAAGTTATTTGGCATTCTGTATGCTTCAGTTACCTGAATATCCAATTGTTTTCTCGTATTTGGAAAGTTTTCTGCTATTACTTCTGCCCATATTCTTTTTATATCATTTGTATTGACTCCTTCTCATTGACTCCTATTAATCTCACATTGTGTTCATTCTTGCATCATCTTGCAGATGTTGAATTATTTTTCCCTGCGTCCTGGTTTTTAAGAGATCCTTTCTTACCTTTTCACTAGCTGTGACTGTGTCTTCAAGA
>PVKN010032684.1:0-12207 GCA_004027915.1 Capromys pilorides
AAGAGGAGGAGGAAGGATGTGAGCTGGGAGAAATCAGAGAAACAGAGTGGCCTTCACTCACTTTTACCACTAGGTGGCAGAAGTACACTGTTTCAAGCAGTAGGCCAGCGCTCCTTGTGAGTACTGTACTGCAAAGTCAGGACCTTAAAACAGTGATGTCAACACCCACAAGACAGCTCTTTTCACCTAAGTAGCTCATTCACAGCTTATAAAGACCAGGGTATATCTTATGTGTATTTTCTGGGGAATTTAATTTTTTTTCTTAACCTCCTATATAGTATCTCTGAAGAACAGAGAAATAGAAATAACAGAAGCCAAGAATATTCCTAGTAATAACTAAAGAACTTGTACGCAGATTTTAAAAAGAACTCAACATTCCCTAAAAATTAAATGAGCACATCAGCTGGGCGTGGTGGTGCACTCTTTGGGAGGCTGAGGCAGGAGGATCAGTGTGAGTTCGAGACCCGCCTGGGCTACAAAAATGAGCTCAAGGTCAACCTGAACTGCATAGCGAGACCCAGTCTCAAAAAGACAAAACAAAACTAAATAAATAAATAAGCACATCATTCTCCCACTCCTATAATAGTAAAAGAAAAACTAACCTTAAAATAGACTCTATGAGGGCTGGCGGTATAGCTCAGCGGATTAAGCGCTTGCTTAGGGAGGTTCAGGGGCCAGGGTTCAGTTCCTGGTTCTGCTCTTCAGCGCACTGAGCCTGCAATGGAGTCTGGGTGTAGTGGTGCTCGCCTGTAATCTCAGCACTTGGGAGGCAGGAAATAGGTGGATCACTACGAGTTGTGTAGTGAGACACTATAGGAAAAAAAAGTAGACTGTATGGGCACCGACTGTGTCACAGAGCAAGGTGCTGGTGGACTTACTGTCCCACGAAATCAATAACCACACAGGCAAAGCTACTGAAACCAGCCACTTTAAAACCACTGAACTTAAACAAAGCAATGGATCAAACCAAAACCAGCTATGGAAAAGAAACTATGGAACCTGGGGCAGATACCGGTGACCTTAAAAGAACCCTAAACGATTATAAGGGGGTAGAAAGGTGTAAGCCTGGAAGAGAAAACATCATGAATATATCAATTCCTGTTCAATTAATCTGTAACTAACTTAATCTCTATCCTAGAAACCCAAAGGAATAAACTGAAAATGCACACTGACACACAGATGACTCTGATGGCAGCCCAACAAAGCAGCATACACTACATGGTTCACTTTTTTGTTTTGTTTTTTTGAGATAGGGCCTCACTCTGTAGTTTAAGCTGGCCTGGGTTCACTATGTAGCCCAGGCTGCCCTTGAACTCTGGGTTATTTTCACTGAGGTTAAGGCCTGTCTCAGCCTCCCAAGTACTGGGATTACTGGCCCATACCAGCATACCCAGCTGATTCCATTTACGTACAGTCAAAAATCAGGCAAGACGAGCTTTTGACAGCAGGCCTATTTGTTGGTGGGAGAGCAAGAGCATGTCTAGAGTTTGGTGCACCTCCTGCGAGTGTCCAGTGTGGAAAAGAAAGCTCAGAAGAACTGTTAGGATGATGCGGAGATTTCTACCAGTAGGTCGAGGGGGCACTGGAACACATGTACTCAGACAGGTCAGTGAGGCAGGACAGAGAGTTGGGAGGGAGGGTGAAAGAACAGAGAACTTCCAGAGAATCACTTTCAAAACCTAAGAACAACATTTCTGCCATGACCTAGGAGCCATAAGAGAAAAATTCAAACACAGAGATGTCAAAAGAAGAGAAAGGAAAAGGAAAAGAAAATTCTGCATGAAAATATCACAGGCAAAGAAGTAAAACATAGATAAACTAAGAACAATATGTATACCTCGTATCTGAACATATGGATAAGTTATTTAATATACACAGGTCTCTTTAAAATTAGTAAGTGAAGGGCTAGCCAAATAGCTCCACAGATTAAAACACCTGCAAAAGCAGGCACAGGGGCCACCGGTTCGATCCCAGGCCCCTGAAAACACAATTAAGACTGGGCGTTGCGTGCGTCTGTAATCTCAGCTCTTGGGAGGCTGTAAACAGATGGATGACTACGAGTCTGATCTAGTAGTGAGACCCTGAACACCCTGTAGACCCTTCCCTAAAATACAATAAATAAATAAAATTAGTAAGTGAAGACTGATCAAAAATAGGCAGAGGGCAGCTGGGGATGTAGCTCAGCAGCATAAGCACCTGCCTGGCAAGTGCAAGATCCTCCTGAGTTCAACCCCAGATACCAAAAAAAAAAAGCAAGAAGGAAAACAAAAGAAAAAAAAGTAGGCAGAAAAAGGAAGGGGCAGTGGACAGAAAGGAAGACTGCAGTGACAGACAGTGAGGAGTTGTGCACAGACGCCAGTCTTGGGTTGTCGCAAAGCACTTGTGCACAGCACGAGGAGACTCTGGGGCACAGAGCACACTGTCAGAGCATGAGGTGCAGCACCAGATCCACCAAAACTTCAGTGCCAGTGCCCTCTGACTCCCAGACTGCAACCTGGGAATTTATCCTGTCTCTCCGCTGGCACAAGATGCTAACCACAGCGCTGTATGTGAAGAGAAAACTGCAAGCAATTGAAATGTGCACCGAAGGACATCATTAGAGAATGAGAAAGGCTAACGAGAATGAGGCTGCCTGAAAGTCGTGCCATGAAACCCTCCCCAAGAAATTCACGAAGGGAAACACTGAGGCTGTGATGGCGAGTCGTTCACAGATCGGGTGCCTGGGCTGCAACCCAGAGCCCACTTACTCACCACGTAGTGCCAATGCTGCAATTCAGCCCGCACATTGAGCTTTTGGTGTAGATGCAACAACTGTCAGGGGGGAAATCTTTAGTTTTTTAAGCACCTTAAATACCTTCCCGGTAAGAGTAAGGTCCTGAGTTTGATCCCAAGTACCAAAAAAGAAAAAAGAAAGAAAGGAAGGAAGGAGGGAAGGAGGGAAGGAAAGAAAGAAAGAAAGAAAGAAAGAAAGAAAGAAAGAAAGAAAAGAAAAGAAAAAATAGGCAGAGATAGAAAAAAAAAAAGAGACAGTTGACAGAAAGTTTTTCTTTTAGAGAAAAACAATGCTCAGCTGCTGGGGCAACTTGGCTGCGGTGCCAACACAGGTCTCTGTGTCCCACTGTGACACCGGTGCCGCAGGTTCCCAGGTGCTGCGCTAAGGTACGATCCATAGATATGAGAGGCATGTTTGCAGATGTCTAGCTCTGGGTGTGCAGTTACATCTATCGCTGGAAATACACAAACTAAAGTCTCAAGCAGAGAAATGGATGGCTGGAAAGTGTAGGGTATGTGGGGGGGGGGGCAACTCTCAATTTCTAATCTTTTAGTATATGTGGCTATTTATTTATCAGTTTGTTTATTGCAACATGGGCTCCGGAGCCCAGAGCCTCTGCACTGAGCTGCATCCCCAGACCCTTATCATTCATTTACTTGGCTGCTGCTGCTGCTGCTGCTGAGACAGCACCTTGCTAAGGTCTTGCAGTTGCTCAAGCTGGATCCAACTTGTAGCCGTCTAGCTTTGGGCCTCCTAAAAATGAGTAAGAACACCTGATTCTGTGCACTTTTTTTTTTCTTTTTCTTTTTCTTTTTTTTTTTACTGTGTTTGGTACAGGGCTTACTATGCAGCTTGGACTCTGAGTGATCCTCCTGTTTTCAGCCTCCACAGTGCTGGGATTGCAGGTGTGCATGACCATGCCCCCAGTCTCAGAGGCTGGTTCAGTGCACCTGGGGACTGGCATGACATGTGCTACCAGGGATCGAACCTGGGTCCTTGAGCTTGCCTAGGCAGACGCTTAGACCACTAAGCCATCTCTATAGCCCTCTGTAAACATTTTAAAAGATGTATTTTATTGTAAAAATATGTACGCAAACTTTAATTAGAACATACACATAAAAGCTTCCTAGTTTCCTCCTACATGGGTTCCAAACCCACATAGAATTAACATACATATTAACAGATGAAAGCCCTCATCTATAGACTAAGAAGCACAAGAAGGTTAACTTCAGTTCTACAGGCAGATTAAGTAGCAGTCTAAGTAGGAAAAATAAGGGTTCTAGTAACCCAAGAAAGTATGGGGATTGAATATTCTATACAGATAGAAGTGAGGGCTCAGAACCTGCCCGCTATCTAATACGAAAATGTGTCCAGAGTTTTTTAAGCATTACTTTCAAATAGTTGAGAGTTAGGCTAAAGGCTTTCAAAAGATAATTTTACTGTTATTATCAAAATCAGGTTCCTTTAGGACATGTCACTTAAGACCCCTAAAAGAAATACCGCAAGCTTTTGCCCATCGGGCCCCGAGCCTCACCATCTAACACTCTGAGCATTAGGAAGAGGGCTGCTCACCCTGTGCCTAAACAGCAATCACAGAATGGACCTTCGCATTTCTGCGGCCCGCTGCAGGGCTCTGAGTGCCTCACATTTATTAGGGAGTTCAGGATAACAAAACAACTCTATCAGAGACAGTAACAGCCAGGCCATCAGGAAGCCCTGCCAGAGTGCAGACGCTGGGGCTTCGGGCCCAGGAAGTTCTCACGGAGAATAAATCCCAGCCCAAAGCCGGGATCAACACCCATATACTCCACGCTCCTGAGGAAAAGAGAGGCCAGACAGGTTCACTGGAGAGTTCTGAGGAAGGTGCAGGAAGTAGTTTAAAAAGCCTAAAAAAAACAGAGAAGAGAGAGAGAGAGAGAGAGAGAGGGAGAGAGAGAGAGAGAGAGAGACTGCTTTATGAAACAAAACTCTCTAACATAGATGAGGTGCTAATTATTGCACGCAGTAATTAGGTGGAAAATGCTTGCATTTATTTAGCATTTCTCTTCTGAGGAAGTTCAGAAACATTGCCTACCTTTTCTCATTAACTCTTACCATATCGTCCTATTCTTAAGAGGGTAAGTTAATATTCCTATATAAATAGAGATTTGAAAAATAGGGTCTTAGAAGAGAAGTAAAATTCTCTAAAGAGGCTCATGGTATGAACTTGAATTTTGTTGTGGGTCCCAGCACAGTTTAAGGGAGCCGCAAGCTGTCTCCTAAGACAGATCTGAAATGCAGGAAACTATCATTTTCATAGCATAAATAAGGGCCCTGTAGAGAAAACCCGCATGGAGTAGAAAAGCCACCTGGCAAAAGCAGGGGTGTGGCAGGCAGTTTATAAAAAACAAAGCACATACAAACCTATAATTCTATGGCTTATTCACTGTGACGGCAGAGGGATGAGTTGTTCTTTCTTATCATCTTGATCCTCTGTGTTCCCTGTTTACTCTATCTAGTGGCTTGTAAAGAGTCAGCCATTATGCTTGAAAAGCCAATTATAAAAAGTTAAAAACTGATGTTGATAGGACAGATGCATACAATGGCAGCTCCAAGTGGCATGGCAGCCTTCCTATCTGAGACCCAAGGCCATGGGCTCTACAGTCTTACCTCAGAAAGGATATCTTCAAGGCTCTGAAAATGACCTTGGCTTTTGGGAACCCCTCGGGCTCCTACACTGTTGCATTATCCAGAGAAGGGACTCATTGTCCATTTTCCCAGCCCTGGCTGAAATCTGTAACTTTGAGCAGAAAGATAGGCCGAGGTCCAGTCTTGTTCAGTCTGTGGCTAAAGTTAAAGAAATCGTACAGCTCAGGCTTACTGTCCCTAAGGCTGAAAGCCAGCTGAAACCCTAGGAGGAGGAGCAACCTGACACGGAGGCAGAATGCAAACCCTAACACCCACAGCCCTGCCGACCCTTATTGTCATTGTTATTTCTGTTCAGTGAATCCACACCTTTAAATGTAGGAAAGTGAAGGCAGAGCATCAGATTTAAGAAAAAGGGCTAATCCGTAGTCTCACAAGACATTCAAAAAGAACTCTGCACTGCATTGCATTTATATGCACCCACCTGCATGAACGAGACCTTCTGGAGCCGTGAGCCAAAACATTCCCTCATCTCATTTTTGCTCACGTCCTCTTTCTCCAGCTAGCAGCTTGCCCAAATCCCTTAGCTCCTTCCAGTATTTGCTCCGTTTCCTTTCCCAGGAAGCCACCCTGTGCACCCTCCTGACTGTTGCAGCTTTCTGTTCACCCCGCCTCCCTGGCCCATCCCCAATAGCTTCATGCTCTTGTTCTGACACAGCCATTATTGAATTCTGACACACTACATAGAATGTTTATGCACTCTTCCATCTACTCCTGCTAAAAGACAAGCTTTGTGCAGACAGGGCATTTAATTGTGTCAGCATTTGTATCCGTGGCCCCAGGAATGTCCCTGACATTAAAACAAAGACGTGCTGACCTGTGAGCAGACTATACTGCCTGCACCTGTCTCTATTATGAGTCAAGAGGATGCACTTCTTACTTTGCTACAGCACTTTTCATGGTGAAAAAGTCAACAATACATTCCATTGGCTCGGATATTTGCTCAGCAAGCTTGCCGCTTTCAGGTGGGAAGGATCCAAGCCCTTGGAAATGACGGCTTCCTCCTCCTAACAATGACTGTCTTATGGAATATGCTGAATTTTTTTTTGGAAAAATAAAACTGAGCTTTAAGAAAATGTACCAAATGTAAGCAAAAAAGGATAGGAGAGATAAATACGCTATTCAGTTTTCTCTTCTAGTAGGTCCTCCATAAACGTAACTAATATGAAGGTAACAGCTTTTATAGCTTTAACTGCTCTGAATTAACACACGATCTCAGGGAATCCTCAACCCGTGGGACAGACATTGAGGAACAATGACAGTCTGTGGGCTGAATAAGGACAAAGCGGGAACTGGAACTGGGGCCTGGGGGCAGCCAGGCTGTGCATCAGTGCCTACCTGTCTTTCCTCACTCAGCAGGTAATGTTGGGCCCCACTAAATGATGCCTCCCAGGAAAAAAAAACTTACAAACTATACACACCTCTTCTCCTGAAGAGTAGAGGGCAAACTCAGCAGTGACATTGCACTGCAAAGCCCCTGGCCAGCTAGCAA
This sequence comes from Capromys pilorides, assembly GCA_004027915.1. Classification (NCBI taxonomy): domain Eukaryota; kingdom Metazoa; phylum Chordata; class Mammalia; order Rodentia; family Capromyidae; genus Capromys; species Capromys pilorides. Next base: position 6,951 of record PVKN010032684.1, read on the forward strand.
GATGCCTTCCTTAAAGACTGGTGTAGGGGCTGGGGAGATAGCTCCATGGCACAAGTGCCTGTCTAGCAAGTGCAAGGTTGTGAGTTCAAAACCCAGTCCTGAAAAAAAAAAAAAAAGACTGGTGCAGAGCTGGGCATCGTGGGACACACCTGGAACTCCAATATTTTGAGAGGCTGAGGTAGGAGGAACCCAAGTTTGAATCCAACTTGGGCAATTTAATGACTTAGTGAGACTCTAAGTAAAAAATAAAAAAGAGTATTAGCTACAGCTCAGGGCAGAAGCCTTGGGCTCAAAGTCCTGCACCCAGCCCCCACCCCCACCTCCAAAAAAAAAAGGAAAAAAGAAAAGCTCCAGACCTGATAAGGCCAATTCTCACTGAATTTTTATTAACAACAGTCCAACTGATATAAGGGAGTGAACTCCCAACCTGAAAGACACCTAGGCCGAGTTCATATTCTCTAAAACCAAAGAATGAATTTTAGGAATAATGGAGGTTAGGGCCAGAATATATTTATTAGGGGAAAGAAAACTCCTGCAGAAGAGGCACCCCGAGGGTTGCCAAGCACAATTGCTCAAGTAAAATTGATGAAATCCAGGACCAAATGGGGAAGCGAGTCAAGTAGCAACCAGGTGTGAATACAGAATAGGGACATTTCCTGTAGGAGGCTGTTGATGACTTCCATGCTGCACAAGTGTCACTGTCATTGTTCCTGAGACTCATTGTTCCTCAGAGTCATGTTCTCTGAAACCGACAGTCCTCAAGGTGAGAGACTTATTTACAACCTCAACCCCTGATGTCTATCCTTAGGGAGCTATGCATTTGTTTGATCTCTGTCCTGAGGTCTGGCCCACAGCAGGGGTCTGTCTCTCCCAAAGTCCCAAAGTCACCTTATCTTCCACATTGTCTCCCTGAGGGCCTGGCTCTGTCTGACTGCCTATAGTATTTCTATCTAACTCAGCTGCCTGCAACACTACCATTCTGTATTTTCCATCTAGAAGTATGAAAGCTTTGGGAGAAATAACTAAAAATCGGAGAAAACATTTTTCCTTCCAAAGATGTTCCCAGTTATAAAAGAAAACACATAACCCTCGAAGAAATATTTTCCTTCCTTCTCCAGGGTTTTTATAGTCCTCATCTCAGATAACTTGGTTGGGTAAAAATCTTAGTCTCTTCTAACCTGATTTTCTTTATCAGTTTTTCTTAAAGAAAAGAAAAAAATGGACTACACAATGCATTTCTTTGCCATTGCCGAATGGTCCCAAGGCCAGGAACACTATGAGCACTGTTTTGCATCCCCATTCATGCCTAGCTTGTGTTCCCAGCCCTTGCTGAAGGTCCCTCTGAGGTTCCTTTGCTGCTAGATGCTCTTCTGCTGAATGTCCCCAGGGAACTGGAACTTCAGCACCTGCCCTGCGACCAGGCCCCTGGGACCGCTGCCCATCCCATGAACAACTCTTCTCACCAGGGACCCCACACACTGTCACCTGCTCCTCTGCCCAGGCCCAATTTCTTCACCCCTCTTAGTACTGATGCTTAAAGCAAAACTCCATAATGGCAAGCGGCCTTGATCCATTTCACTCCTGTCATTTCTCCATGCCCATTTTTCACTGTAAGCTGAATTCCATTCCTACATGTGGAAGCTAAATTTTGAAATGTCAGAAGCCTTCTTTCTTCCATTTGCAGTGGTAACCATCTCTTTCCCTCCTTCTCTCCACTGTCCTTTTAATAGGGCAGATGCCCCAGGAAAGAGGAGCTCCCTCCTGCTACTAGCTGTGGTGTGTCCTTTCAAGTTCAGACAGGAAAGGAAGTCAAAGTAAGTCAGAGAGGAGGGAGCTGTCAGTCACTCTCTCCACTTCCACCGAACCCCAAAAGCCAGTGTTTTGGGCTCACAAGAGGGCTTAGTCCCATAATGTAGGCTCAGTGCCTTTTAGCAAAAGCTTGCTGAGGGATCCGGGCTGTCTGCACTGGGCAGTGGCGGCACAAGGCATCCAGCTAAGGACTGAATGTCCTACTTGAGTAGGAGCTCCATCAGGGAGACCTTCCTCTTCTGGACTTCTCTTTAACCCAGGGAAACCCTAATGTTTTCTGGCCTCAGGACTCCTGTAAGCACTTAAAAAGGAATTGAAGATCTTGGGTTTTTGTGTATGTGTTCTACAACTGTCAATAATTTCTGAATTGGAAGTTAAAACAGAACTGTGCAAAACATTTATTTGTAGCTTTATTTAAAAAATAGTAATCTATTACATGGAAATCTTTAATGCTTTTCATGAGAAATAATTATTTTTCTAAAGCTGTAATGCATAAGGAATTTGACAGACATTATTTGTTAATTTTATGACTCCCTTTTCATGTCCGACCTAGTAGTAGACAATTGTATTTTCCGGTATCAGTGCTGGCGAGCCCATGGCACACGTGTGGTGGGGGATGCTGCCCTGCATGCTTTTGCTTTGTCAGATATCATCCTGGGTGGAGTGTATGGCCTCATGGCGACATGTACAATAGACCGAAAAGTGACATTTTTTTAAAAAAAGTATTTTACTTAGGGACAATTACAGGTTTACATGCATCTGTAAGAAAAAGTACAGGCATTCCATAAACCTTTTTTGTGCTTTTCCCACATGTGATGGTTTACAAAATTATAGAAAATCACAGCCAGGAAATCACCACTGATGAAGTCCAGGGGCTGCATTTGGAGCTCACTGTTTCTATCTGCGCAACGTCTGGTCCTGTGCAATTTAGTCAGGGGTGCAGGTTCCTGTAATCACCACAGGAAGACACAGCAGGCCCAGCACACCATGGGGGTCTCCCATGCTGCCCACGGAGACCACAGCCAGCGCCCCTCTTCCCACCTCCAAGCTCAGTTCCCAGAAACCATGATCTTTTCTAAGGTAGAAGTATCTAAGTACTTTCTACTAAGAGTAGCTATTCACTGATCCTATGCCAAAGCTCAAATCGTGGTGGTCTCTTAAAGAGAGTCCAAGGTCCTGAGTTCAAGCCCCAGTACTACAAAAATAAATAAAATAAAATAGCTAGTTCAGACTCAGATGCCAGTTGACACACCCTTGAAAATGAAAATGTGGGTCTCAATAAATCCCACACAATGCTCTCCAAAAGAACCTTCCGCCTAGGTGTGATTTTCTGGTATTAAAATGACATTGACCTAAAAAAAAATGACATTGGCCTTTTGGAAATATTAATTTATTTATTTTGGTACCAGAGATCGAACTCAGGACCTTGTGCTTGCCAGGCAGGTGTTTAGCTGCTGAGCTGCCTTCCCACACTGAAACATTGGTTTAATGAGCTAAAAGAATTTTCCACATATTGCCAAATTTTATCATTCAAAATCAGGAAATTACAGTCATTGATATCACTATTACACACTATTAATAATGTTGTAGACAGCCTAGTTAGATAGAAATATTATAGGCAGTCAGACAGGGCGTGGCCCTCAAAGGAAATAATACAGAAGACAAGATATTTAGCAACTATGGGAGGGACGGACGCTCCACTGTGGGCCAGACCTAAAGACCAAAGATGGAACAAATGCTGACCTCCTTAAAGATTGACATCCAACATTGATCATCACATTGAGGGAGCCAGAAGAACCATTAATCTGACTATTACTAGATGGCTACCGGATAAAATTCTGTTCTGCATTCACTCCCGTTTGCTATGTGACTCACTTTCCCATTCGGTCCTGGACGTAATCAATTTTACCTGATCAATGGTGTTTGTAACCTCATTGGTTGACCATAGCTTTGTCCTACCTCAAAGAGAGTTTCCATGGTTTTCACTTTAGACCTGACTCACCACATGGTTTTCCTAGATAAAAATCCCTGGAAGAGACAGCTTCTGGGGGATACCCACTCAGGAACCCCCTCCTGTCCCTCTCTCAGACAGGAGCTTTCTTTCCCTCGATAAATATGTTCTGCTCATTACCTCTGTTTGTTCCTAAAATTTATTCTTCAGTTTTAGAGACTCGTCCTATGTACTTTTCAGGTTGGGAGATCAGTTTTCCCTGTATCATTTGGAGGTTCCCTATTAGAGGTCATCCACCCCAGATCAGTTTTTTCTTCCTGCATCAATAGCACTAATACTATTATATACTATTAATATTATCAATACACTATTAATATCATGTATCACTCTGATGAAGAAAGTCTTGAAGGCCTTGGTGTACTCAAACAGTGGTTGAGCTCGCGACAGCAGGAAGGAGTTTCTAAAGTTCTGATTTCTGCTTGGAAGTTCACACCTTAACGTTAGGAACGAGTCCTTACTTCATCATAGCTACTCTCCTGTTAGAACAATAGGCTCATTTTCAAGGGTGTGTCAACTGGCATCCTGAGTCTGAACTAGCTATTTTATTTATTTTTGTAGTACAGGGGCTTGAACTCAGGACTTTGCACTTGTCAGTAGGCACTTATTCTACTGAGCTATCTCCCTGGCCCCTGAACTAGTGTCTTTAAAACCCAGTGACAGTGGTACTCCATAAAAAGGTAGTGAGGCCAGCACAACTCAAGAGAATCCCCTGAGTGCTTTTTCTGAAAACACCAAGAAACTGCGGGGCACCCAAGCAGGTGCCAGAACTGCTTTCCACATGGTCCCATTCTGTCACATAGAATATTAAGAACCCGGGGATAATTGTTACTGCTTTGTCAGGGATATTTTATAGTGAGCCGGGCACTAGTCGTGGTGGCTAATGCCTGCAATCCTAGCACTTTGCGAGGCTGAATCGAGAAGACTGAATATTTGAGCTCGGATTGAGTAATTTAACAATTTAGCAAGAAGTGTCTTGAAAAACTGTTTCAAAAGGGGTGGGGAAGCTGGGCATGGTGGTGCACCCCTATAATCCCAGCATTCGGGAGGGTGGGATAGGAGAATCAATGAGAATTGGAGACCACTCTGAGCTACAAAGTGAGCTACACTTTGAACTGAACTGCATAGTGAGACCCTGTTTCAGTAAGACAAATAAAAAGGTGGTGGGTGGGAACCCTGCTCAGTTGGAAGACCCTGAGTTCATCTCCAGTACCATAAAAAAGAAGAAACAAAGAAACAAAGGAAGAGAACCTGATTTTTTTTTTTTTTCTTTTTAGAGACCTATGTGACTCTGAAAAGTAACACAGTTTGGTTCTGCTATAAAGGACAAACTTGAGTCACTTGTAGAAGACTAGATATACTCAAGAACATAATGTTAAATGAAGTAACCCCAACACACAAGCTTAACGATCGCATGGTTTCTCTTACATGATAAACTCA
>PVKN010032685.1:0-12206 GCA_004027915.1 Capromys pilorides
GGGAGGGGAGGGGAGGGGAGGGGAGGCCAGGTGGTCATTCACATTATGCTCAGGCCCCAAACTCATGAATGCGTGGCAGCTAAGCACAAACCATTTATGGAGAGAAACAGTAGCTACCTGGAGCCTTCCAGGAAAGAAGGAAATCTCTTCACACCAAGAGTGTTCAAACACCAGTTCCAACTGAGAATAAAATACTTAGAAAGACGCATGCAGTTGGGAAGACAAACAAGGCAAGAGGCGTATCTGCAAGTTTTTTGCTCCTTGTCAGTAAGAACAGCTCTAACCTGAACTGATAAGAGCATGAAATAAGCATGAGAGAGAGGTGCTAGGAAAGCTCTCACTCTGCTGCTAGGAAAGCCCTCACTTCGCTATGGAAAACACATTACATGGTTATCGCAACTCAACCAGACAAGATCCTCCCCCACTGTCCCTGTTATGGCCTGCGTGTGTATGCCCAGCCCTACTGCATAGGCACACTGAGGGATCTGCAGGCCACAGAGCGGGATACATCATAATCCCGAGTCATGGCACACTTTTCATCATCGTGCTGGAACACTACAGTCGATCCACAGTGCTTAGCACATTATGTGAGATGCATACATAGAAAATTAGGGTGAACTACCCACGGACGTTTCTCGTGAAAAGTGTAATTTCAACTTAACTTAATAGCCTTCATGTTATGATTGAAGGTTAGTGCATCTCATAGCCTAATTGGGCATGTGTATTGTACCTCTGTTGCAAGTTTCATCATACAGAGAAGTGGCCTGTCTCAGACGACATGGTCAGTGGCATTGCTGAGGTCACAGTACTAGGTTTGCTGATGGCCTGAGAGAAACAGATCATATATGGAGAACACCCACTTCACAGGAAGCCCAAACCTTTCCTCAACCATATCATGTTTGCCAGGAGGAAGGCGAAGGCTCAGGCAGCCTGGTTTTCTCTAGACCCTAACCTGGTGTTAGCATGAGAGACACTTACTAAACTACCAATGAGTAAAGGGATGGTACACCACATAAATACTCATGGGCCTCCAAAGAACAGTGTGGAGCCGTGTGACTGCAGACAGGCCACCTCTTGCCTTTGCCCCTGCCTCCTCATCTGTGAAATCGATGTGGTCCAAAGTACTCTGCAGACCTAAGAACTGATTTTCCATATCCACAAATGTTTGTTAATTGCGGAGACATGCATTTACCACATCCACCTCTCCAGCCTAGAGTTGGTTTCAAGCTTTTATAAAGTTTATTTCATTGACAGTTTTACTTAGCCTACAGTAGCTCAGCATCATGTGTGCATGGCCCGTGTCTAGATGTCCCCCAAGGCCTCCTGAGGTCATAGGCAGGGCTCCTTCAGAGGTGTCTGGACCTAGGCTGTGATGCTGGGATTGGGACACAAAGCTAAGTGTGAGCGCAGTGTGCTCCAGGGACAGCTCTGAGGGTCGGTGGCCTGGACAAGGTGCAAGCAGCAAACGGAGGCTTTTGGTTTGCTGCTTGCTGCCTTCTGCCCACCATGAACTGTCTCTACTCTGCCATGCCACCCTGCCTTGGAGTCAGTCCACTATGGACTGAATCCTCTACACACTGAACAGAATAAGCCTTTCCCCCTTTAACTTTAGGAGCCAGGTGTTTTGTCTCAGCAGCAAGCAACTAAGACAACGTGGAAGGTGTTGGCAATTATTATTATTATTATTTTGTATTTAGGACAGGGTCTACAGGGTCTTACTACTAGATTGGACTCATAGTGATTCTCCTGTTTACAGACCCCCAAGTGCTGGGATTACAGGCGCACACCACCATGCCCTGTCTCAATCCTGACTCAGTGTGTACTGGGGGCGGGGCCGGCAGGGCAGGCCTGGGAATTGAACCCCTGGCCCCTGTGGCTGCCTAAACAGGTGCTTTAATCCCCTGAGCAATTTGGCTAGCCTTTCTTTTTTTTCAGTATTGGGGACTGAACTCAGGACCTTGTGCTTGCCAGGCAAGTAGGTGTTGGTGATTTCCAATGGTCCAAAGCAATTACCTACTGCCTGGTACTTCAGCAACTGAAGTACCAGGGCACCTGCACCCTCCCATTGGTTCCTGTGATGTGACCTCTGTGACTCTGCATCATTCCCAGGCCCTCTGTCAGGTGCCCCCTCCTGCACGGCCCCAGAATCTTTCAGTCCCCTTCTCAGCAGCCAGTCAGCCACTTTATTCATGGGTATCTGTTGCTCCTCAGTCTCTCAGGACTTTGTGGAGCGACAAGTGACACTCTCTGGTACTGGGCTTCCTGCTGCACTAACACCCTTCTCTCTCCCACTGTCCCCGTGTGTGCTCCTGTCCAGTGTGACAGTCGCTGGGCATCACCCTCCTCATCACTTTCGCTTCTACTGTTTGCTAAGTGTCAAAATGTACTGTATTTCACAGTTCTGAAATCTTACTCAATCCCAGTTTAGATTTGGCTCAGATACCGCCTCCTCTTAGAACTTATTGGCTATCCACCAGAATAAGCCTGGTCTCTCCTTTGAGTCCTCACAAGACTCAGTACATATTTATTAAATGTTTTTGCTTGATAATATTGGACTCTGTGTGTGTACTAGAAGGTAAACTGTGATGGCAATGGTAGAGTCTTAATTTTTTTTGCAGAACTGGGGACTGAACTTAGGTCCTTGCGCTTGTCAGGCAAACACTTATTCTACTGAGCTATCTCCCCAGCCCCACAAAAGACCTTATATATATATATATATATATATATATATATATATATATATATTTATTTATTTATTTATTTTGCAGTACCAGGGGTTGAACTCAGGCCTTTGCATTACCAGGCACATGCTTATTCTACTGAGCTACCTCCCTGGCCTCTGTAGGGTCTTAATTGTATCTTTAATGCACAGAAAGAAAATTCAAAACCTGCTTAGGAAAAAGAAAGAAAATAACTTAGTATCAAGATAAACTTCTTTTAATAGGACGAATAAGGTATCTGGTTCCCTAGTCACAGTCTGTAGACAAAAAGTAGGCTGCATGCTCTAATTTACATAACTTTTGTCTTAACACCTCACCTTTATTCGTCACATTACTTAATTCAGTAACTGTTGGTTGAATGCCAAGAGCTATTTCACAGCTTAAATCAATCATGTTCATGACCTTCAAGGGACCTGGAATCTACTCTCTAAATTACTTTTATAACTGAAAAAAGAGTGTTAGAAAGAAAACTATTTGCTCCAGGTCACATAATTATGAAAGCTAAGAATAGGATCTGGGACAGCCTAAGATCAGAATCCCAATCTCTTTCTATTACTCTCTCTGAAAAGACAAAGTAATTAGGTTCTGAATATTAGGAACAAACTGGAAGCCATTGACGAAACTCTTTTTAGACATTACATGATCTGTCATAAAAAAGACTTTCCATCCATGCACAAACACAGCATACTGTTGAAAGAGCCAGCGCACACTAATTACTCCACATGAGTCTGGATACAATTACTGGGTAAGGAGGCTGGATGACAGGGCAGTCTTTTCTGCATCTTTCTGGACTGGCCTGGCTGTATTTTTTTTTTTTTTTCCTTTGGTGGTACCAGGGATTGAACTCAGGACCTTACACTTGCCAGGCAGGTGCTTATGCCACTGAGCTGTATCCCCAACCCAGCCCTGGCTGTTTTAAGTTCCAGATAATTAAAGCTCTTGCAAAGTGATCAGCACTTCCAGTGATCAACACAACTCCAGTCCGTTCACTCTGAGCCTGGCTAAAGGAAATCTTACAGAGAATCGGAATTCATCCATGAATGACTTCTAAAGTAGAAATGGGATTAATCCAAATTCTCTGAATAATATTGAATGGTGGGAGGAGAATTTAACAAAGGCTCATGTTCTCATCTGATGTAACACTATTGGTTACTTACATCTCCCATGCATATTATTTTGGCCTAAGCATCATATCACTAACTGGATGGATAGATTTAGCTAATCTAGAATTTGTTCATATAGAAGGATGCCTTCAGTTCTTTTCTCAAAAATTTTTTTATGTATTTAGTACAGGGTCTCCAGGGTCTCACTATGCAGATCGGACTTGTAGTCATTCTCTTGTTTTCAGTCTCCCAAGCGCTGGGATTATAGGCGCGCAAAATGCCCAGTCTCATTGGCCCATCTCCATGCACCGTAGGGGTGGGGCCAGCACGGGAGGTCCCACTTTTGCTCACATAAGATCTTCTGTCACATCGAGGGGCTCAGCTTGGCCACTAACAGTGTACTTGGGTTCATAAACTTCATTCTTTCCATGATTTTGGTCCCAAACTAAATTGGATGAGAACTGAATTCCATTCAATGGTTGGGCTCAATGCTGGGGGGAAACTCCATCTGGCTCTGCCCAGAAGTCAGGGTGCAATGAGTTCCTCTCCGTCTTCACCTACAAAGTCCATAAGACACGTGTCATGCAAATGGTGGCAGTGCAAACTTCTGCCATTTTTCTTTTCTCTCTGCTGTGTAAAAGGGGATTTAGAATCCAAGGAACAGGACCATTCAGTTGCTCCTGGGAACATCAGTAGGGCCTGAGATGTGTGACAGATCTGTGTCTGTGAGTGGGGAGGGGAAAGGGATGGAATACATTTGAAGAAACTTCTCATACATACTCGGCACTTGAATCTTAGCTAGATGTTCAAAGAAGATCATGTTTTCTACTCTGCCTGCACTCCCCAGACTGTAGCCAGCTTCAGGGACTCTCCAGGGAGCTTGCTGAGGTGTCCCTTCCAGCCCCATCCTCCAAGCATCTGATACCACAGGCGCGGGGTTGAGCTTGGGCCCCTGCATTTCTCATGAGAGCCTCCGCTGAATGGGTGCCCCGGGCTGCCATGTTCTTCAGTGTTCTTTCCTCTTCTCTGCACCTGCTCTGTGGCACACCTGTATCGCTGACCTGGACTCCTGTTTGCCCTCTTTGGAAATTTATTCCACCTTGCCACGAGGGGATCTGCTAAAGCTCTAATCTCTGCGGCACTGAGCCCCTCCCCCCTGGCACTTTCTTCCCATCCAGACCAAGGCCCGTGCCTGACGTTCCCCAGCTCTATCTCCTGGCACCTGAAGCTCTGCACTCAGGCTTTTACCGTACTTAGGTGACATGAAGCTTTGATGGCTTCCCTGCGCATGCTGACCTGTTTCCTGACAAACGATCACTTCTGCGTGCAACACGCTGTTGGCCTTATACACCTGGCTGGAGCTGAGTGATTCTTTACTTGATTGTCTCTTCTGGGAACTTTTCTATGAACTCTGTAAGAAGCTTAAGTAACCCAGGTCTGATTTCAGTGAACACCTTGGGCAATGCTCAAGTGCTCAACAGGTTCTATTTTTTATTTACAAACACTTTGGTCCCTACAGAACATTTTATTGTCCCTGAAGGCTGGAAGCACATCTTATTCTTAGTATAGTTCCATTGCCTAAATTGCTAGCTGGCATAGAGTATGACCTCAAGAAATATCTTAAGTGGAAGAGCTTAAAAAAATTTGAAAACTGAAAACATGAGAAAGGAGAAAAGTACAAAGAGAAAGTAAATTTATAATGTTCATCCTACTCCTTCTAATATTATTATTTTTTTTCTTTTTTGTGGTACCAGGGATCAAACTCAGGACCTTGAGCTTACTAGGAAGGTGCTTATGCCAACTAAATGAATTAAATGAATGCCTTAGCTTAACTAGGCCAATGAAGGTAACACTGGATTCCAATGTTTGCATTTTTAATTCCTTGTGTGTACAAAGTTGACCAAATTTACATGCCAACATATGCAATTTTTAAAATGTCTCAAAATATAATTAAGCTGAAGAAGGGAGAAGAATTATACAGACTAAAATACATATGTATTACGTGTGTGCAGGCACAGGAGTGTGTAGTGGACACGTTGGCAGTTATGCATGACACTAAACCTAGCTTATAGGGTTGCAAATTAACCTGGCAGTTGTTACAGCAGTTCTCCTTGGAGTCAACTGGGGGATGACTACTGAGAAATGTGTATGCATAAACATAACTAAAGAACACGGGATTTATTCCCCACGCCATTTCACAGATGATCAGTTTTTTCATCAGCAACTTGACAAGTACACTATAAAGTCTATGTAGAATATGCGTATTCATTATATGTGGAATGTACTTGTTCACTCACTCAAAGACACTCAGTGAGTTCTGCTGGCTGTCAGAGCCCAGCTGGGACCCTCCTCCACATCCCAGGGGCAGACAGGCCCCTCATGAGGGCCCCTCAGTCCATCTGCAGGGAAGCCCCTGGCGCTTTTTTACCCGATACTTATCGTTGTGCTACTCAGGTGGCTCTGGGCGGACAAAAGAGCTCAAGAGTTGCACAAATGCAATGGTCACATTTGATAAAAAATAGAAAGATTTAGCGCCTTCTTCCAGGCTGGAGTAGTAACGCTGCAGAGTTCTCTAGGTGTACGCCTCTTTTTGTTTCTCAGGTAAAAATGCAAATCCAGCTTGAAGCACACATCATGCAGTATAGAGAAGAGAGCAGGAGGCGAAAGGCTGGGGCCAGGCAGCCCCATAGGAAGCGGCCAGAGCACATGGATGAGAAAGAAAAATAAAGGAAGCCCTTTTCCGAAGTTTTGAAGGGGAAGCTTGGCCTCCTCGTGCCCCGTGTGTGGCTTCTCTCTCAACCCTTTGGCCGAGATTTCTAGGTCATCACAGCTATTTGACCTTTTCATCCACCATCCACAGAAGGCTCCATTAAGGAGTGGTTTTCTCTTTCTATTTTTCTTCCCACCCCCACCACCACTATTGTGCTGTTGTAATTTTGGCAGGGCAGTAATGTCTGTTCTCTCCAAATGTCACTTTGGAGCTGTTACCAAAAAATCAGTTCTCGAAACTCAAACTGGGGAAGCCAACAGAATTTCCATCGTGCTGACTGTCAAATTGCTTTTGTGATAAATGACACAAAGGCAGGCCCTGCAACCGGCTCAGTGTGTCCCGGAGAAAGGATTCTCAGTTATTTTCTTTTACCTATAAGCAATGGACTAGGAATCAGTAGCCATATGGGGTGTTGCAATAATTAACAACTACAAGTGCAATATCTCAATGCTGGCTGCAGGTGGATTCCAGGAGACAGCTGTCAACCTAGCCCTGCACCTCATTTCTGCCTCACTTCCTCCTTTGTGGTCAACATCTCCTCATAAGGGGAGCTCCAGGCTTTGGAACACACAACTACTCCTTGCAGAGCAACTGCAGGACGCATTCCTGCTTACCGACAGCTTGGGCTTGTGATCAGGGTGTGTGTGTCAGATGAATGACCCATTTTTTAAAAAAATGTCTATACAGGTCTGGGCATCTTGTTTATAGAGCCTGGATGTCTGTCTTCATGCAGTACACTTTGCTGGGGCAGGCTGTCATTGTTACTGATTGTGTCCCACTGTCGTTTTATGTGCTGTTCTGCATTATAGTAACGCACATAGGAGCAAGAGAAATAAAAGCAACGCCCTCAAGCTGGAGTTTCCTTTGACCATTTCTTTGTTCTGAATATTAATGACCTAGTAGTCACAGCAACAGAACTTGGTTATTAAACTGAATGTTTTTAAATTATTATTAGGAACCCCTGGCACAGGATTCCAGGATGAAAGTCCTCTGATTCCTTTCACCACAGTCTCCTGCTTTGTTTTCCTATCACTGCTGTTGAGTTGAGACTTCCAGACCTCACCCCCGAGCACTACAGAAGCTTTCTCCAACGCCACCCACAGTGCCCTGCCTTCCACCCATCCTGCCCGTGGTTATTGACGTCCCAGACCCCTCCTGGGGTCCTTACCTACTCCTTGCTCTGGGAAGTGGGCACTGAGCAGCCAGAGTGTGTTACACACCCCATGCTAAGGGTGTGAATGAGAGCAAGTTCGCATCGCCTCACTGTCAGGTTGCTTTTGTGATAAATGACACAAAGGCAGCCCTGCAGCCGGCTCTGTGTGTCCCAGAGAAGTGATTCTCAGGAGGACCCACAACGCAGCTGTGTGGAGGCGGCGACACAGATGCATGCTGTGTGAGCTCACATGAACTCGCAAGGTCCCAATCTGGCCACCACCCTCCAAGCTGTTCAGGGCTTGCAGGATAAAGACAAGTTTGCTGGGACATTTAGGCATCGGTACTGACCTCAGTCTAACTTTCCAGTTCTGGGAGCTTTTGTGATTTTTAATAAACGCATCCTTGCCATGAAAGTGAGCCATGTTCTATTTCCCACTTACTCTGTATCCCAGTCTCAACGGCCTTCCACACCTCAAAATCTCTTCAGTTGCTAGCCAATGCAAGTCCTCTCAGGGTTTAACCCCGAGCCTCTTTGTTCTTTGACCCTATGTTACGTTCTCTCCCTCTCTTACTTTTTCTTTTGACTTAAAAGGCAAGTTCTCGGGTTCCCTTGTCTGCTATTATGACTTCCAGTGGAGACTCACTCTGTCCTGAAAATATCCGTTTCTCCAGGTAGGCAGCGCTCACTTCTGTATCATTATAGTTCCGTAATCTATATAGCTGCTTTGTGTTGGAATCTACTAAAGATTTATTAAGTAACTGAATGAACACGGTCAGCAAGACTTGTATCTTTATCTTGTTCCTACAGTTTAAGGAGAGGAAATGTATAAACTAGGTCTTTAAAATTGATGCTCCTCTCATTTATCTCTGCTTATTCCAGCCAGATAATAAATAAGGCCATGTATGGCCATAGGTCTGCACTTGCGTATGTCCTATCTTACCTTAGAAGGGATTTATAGTATGAAGGGATACTTTGCACTTATTTTCACACAGTTGCAATATGTTCCTTTCCTGTTGGTGATATATAGTAAGGCTACTGATAACCTCTATATCCTCTTCTACATATGTTCCTCCTTATTAGACTATAGCTCTTAAGATTAAGAACCACATCTATGGCCAAGCTGAGCACAGATCACAAAGCCATTAATGTAGAAGTGCAGAACAGCTCGATTCAGACGCGCACCCAACTTCCTAGTCCTCACAGTGCTGGGTGCTGGTTAATCTTAGCTGTCAACTTGACTGCCTTAAGAGACTTCAGGAAAGGCGCCTGGGTCACGGGGACGCCACACTCTGGAGGGAGTTCACCCGCTTCTGCTCCCAGCTGACTGTGCAGTTAGGGGCTGGCACTCAACTGGAGTGGTCCCCAGAGGCAGCTTCCACTGGTGCCCCCTCCTGTGTGCCACTTCCTGGCTGCCCCGGGCTGGGCAGCTCTGCCTTACCACACCCTTCTGGAAGGTTAATGTCTGTCCTGCTGTGTTACAGTCCTGCTTTGGGCCTACATCTATCTCTGTGTTCCTCCCTCTTGGGACAGGACTGTGTAGCTGGTGCCACTGTATACTGGCAATATGTAATATAATATGCTTTTTGAACTTCACAGGGCTTTAAAAGTAAGAATTTGGGGTGGGAAGAACTAATATAATGAAAATGGCCACATTTCCCAAACTGCTCACCAGATTTCATGCAATTCTGATCACAATTCAACAGTGTATCTCACAAAATTAGAAAAAATAACCCTAAAACTCTTTTAAAACCAGAAGAAACCTAGAATAGTAAAAGTAATTCTGGGTAACAAAGGCAAGGCAGGGAGCATCCAATCACTGACTTGAATTATACTATAAAGCTACTATGATAAAACAGCATGGTAGTGGCAAAGGAACAAATTAATAGAGCCTAAGATCAATGGAACAGATTGGAAATGCAGAAAGAACTCCAGACATACGCAGCCACCTTATCTTTGACAAAGGTGCCAAACACATTCGCTGGAAGAAAAATAGCATCTTTAATAAATGTTGCTGGAGAAACTGGCTCTGCATATGCCAAGGATTAAAATTGGATCCACATCTTTCACCACGTACTAAATTCAAAAAGGATAAAAAATCTAAAAATTAGATGGAAACAGTAAATCTGCTGGAAGACAGAGTAAGTAAAACTCTTAAAGGCAGTGGTGTGAGCAAAGACTTTATAAATTCCAGTTGCACAGGGGCTATCGCAAAGAATCCACAGCGGGGATCTCATCTTATTAAAAAGCTTTTGCCCAGCAAGAGAAACCACTGACAGAGTGAAGAGACAACCTTAATGTGGGAAAAAATGTTTGCCAGCTGTTCCTCAGACACAGGATTACTATAAAGAATGTAGAAAGAAAAAAAAATCAGGCCTCATAAATTTAAAGATCCAGTCCAAAAATAGGCATCTGAAGTGAATTATGCAGTTCCCAGATGAAGAAATATAAACATCAAATAAATACATAAAAAATGTTCAACATCACCAGTCATTCGAGAGGTGCAAATTAAAACAACACTGAAATTCCATCTCACCTCAGAATAGCTATTATAAAGGATAACCAACGAATGCTGGAGGGGCTGTGGGGGAGAGGAACATACTTGAAGGTTAATCTGCTAATTTCTGTCAGTTCATTGAAAAGAAAGATTTGTGCCAATATTATTTGGACAATTAAATGCCTATATCTTGTACTCTGAGTAACTAATTAAAGATAACAATATGCACTGTATTAATCATTGTTACCCTACTGTTGTGGTTTGTATCTAGCTGTCCCCCCAAAGCCTCATGCAATTCATGGGGCTGTTAAATGCCTGGCTAGAGAGGCGGGGCTTTAAGCCCCAGGCTCCGGGGGTGTGGCCAAGAGACGTGCGGACCATTAAACCGACAGCATGCACTGCACTGTCACAGTGCCCCCCAGCCCCCCGCAGGTGGCAGTTTCGCGTGAAGGAATGGAGCAGATCATCCTGGATGTGGCAGTGCCCCAGCCCCTCCTCCAGTGCCTATAAAGTGGGGGCAGCATTTTGAAACCTCCAGGAACTGTGAGCTAAATAAACCTTTCCTCCCCTAAGCTTGTGTGGCAGGTATTTGTCCCGGCAACGACAGAAAAGTGACTAAAACAGAATTTGGTACCAGGAGAGTGGGGTTATTGCTGTGGCTATGCCTGACCATGTGAATAACAAGCTTTTAGGAATGGCTTATGGGAAGAAATAGGAAAGGTTTGGCGATATCGCCTATGAGTAAAGCGCTGGAACAGTTTTGGCACTTTTATAGGGGAGGTTCTGGTCAGAGCTCAGACCTGAAGACTGATAGAAAGCCGACCTGAAAGACCAAGCTGGGGAGGTTTCTGCTGGAAGGAAGGACTGCATTGGCTGCTGGACTCCAGATCATTTGTGTTTTGGCTTGGCCCAAACTTTGGCAGAATTTTGCCCATGTAAAGAGACTTTGCCTGAGACTGAAATTAAATATGGAGGACTAACTAACCTTTCAAAGGAAATTTCAAAGCAGTTGAATATTGGGGCAGCGGCATGGTTATTGCTGGGGGCTCTTAGTCACATTTATGGTGAGAATGAAGAGCAAAGAGCCGAGCAGAATGATTTAAAATGTTGTGAGTTTGGCCAGAAAGAAAGCGTCAGGGAGGCTGTGGACTGCAAAGATGGAGCTGAGATCTCCATTGTCCAGGAGGAACAGGAGAACAGAAAAGATGTCCTGAGGGCATCACAGGAGGTAGCAGGTTCTTGCCCTTCACAGCCTCAGAACAGCAAGGGTGAGAGACTTTGCTTTGAGGAGAAAGCCGCAGAGCCCCATGTCCCAGAATGGAGGTAGCGGCCACACCAAGTTCCAGAATGGAGGCAGCGGCTACATCAGGTTCCAGAATGGAGGCGATGGCCACAGCAGACTACAGAATGGCACTGGCATAGAGAATCTGTCCAGAAATCCAGGTACTCGACTCCTACAGCTAAGAGAGAAGGAAGCCTGGCCACTGCTCTGCCTGGCAGCAGACCTTGGCATCATCCATGTGGCACTGGTTTTAGGTGCATGCAGAATGCAGGAATTCTGAGGATTAAGAAGGCTTCCACCTTGATTTCAAAAGAAGGCCTGGGAGGCCAGGCAGTGTGCCCCGGGGAGGGCAGTGTGTGAAGCTGTGAGTGAGAAACCTACTCTGTGGAAACCCCAGAAGTTTGGAAAAGCCAGGAATGTGGATCATCAAAGGAAAACTGCATAGCGGGAGCGTAGTCAGCCTAAGACAGAAGCTGTGGGAGCTACCACCAAGAGTGCCATAGATGTGGAGCCACACGGAGCTCATGATTTGCCACAGATTTTTTCAGATGTTCCACATGGAACTTTAGGACTCAATGTTTGCCCTGCTGGATTTTGGACTTGTTTTGGCCCCAGTGGTTTGAGTCCTCCTGTGTATACTTTTTGGAAGGACAATATTTACCTTCCGCCTTTGAATGTTTG
>PVKN010032686.1:0-12206 GCA_004027915.1 Capromys pilorides
ATTTCTATTTTGTATATGCTGCATTTAGACTTACTACTTGCTGAGTTTACTGATGTTCCTTGCTCTTCTTGTTTGACTTGTTTTGAGTATTATGGTTTGTCCTCTTATCTTAGTGGCAACAGGGAAAAGTAATGTTAGAGGGTGGGGTAGTGGATTTTGATACTAATCAAAATGTGAATTTATGGAATGATGTAAATTAGATCTTTTTATTATATCTAGTTTATATTTCGGAAATGTACATACATATTAATAAATCATGGAACTCCACATGCCAATTAAAAGGTAATAGGCCAGCAAGTCACCTTACCTTAAGAGGCTGCAGAAACCAAGTAAGGTTTAAAACGGACACCCATTTCCTTTTATTTTTTTTTTTTATTTTTTATTTTTTTTGTGGGACCAGGGTTCGAACTCAGGACCTTGCACTTGCCAGGCAGGCACTTGTGCCATGCAGCTATCTCCCCAGCCCCCATCCATTTCCTTTTGATTTGCAGATGGAAAACTCAAATGTCAAATAGTTTGACACCTTTAGCATGTATTCTTAACCACTAGAAATTGTTCAACATTCACATATTTAAAAAGAGCTGTTTAATATTTTTTTGCACTTGCTCATGGCCTGATCGCTTAGAGGCAAAGTGGAATGCAAAGAGGATTATGACACTGTTTCACAACTAGAATTGTACTGTAAGAGAGAGAAAATGGTCAGAATTACCTTACACTCAGACTTTCTTCACATTGAGAGAGAATCCTTACTTGTGTTCAAAATGTAAATGTAAGCCCTTCCTCTCAGCTGCCATACCTCAGTGAAAGGAGTCACAGGGAAGGAGGTAACTTGCTATTTTTCATAACCCTTAGGCTATAACTGTTATGACTTTCTCTTTTCCCATTCCTTTTTGTTATGCCTGAAAGTCCATTTCTTCTCCTGGGGAGAAACGCCTTACTTAAATACTGTAATACACATGCACCCTGGTCAGGTATGCTTACTCCCCCTCATGGAAACAGAAATAAATCCTAAAGTAAGGGCAGCTAAAGGTAAAATACGAAGAACAATACATTGCTTTTGTGAAAACTGATCTTGAAGAGCCTATTTTTCTTTTCTGTAGACAATATCCTCTAAGGCCAGAAGTTTAAAAACAGAGTTATTGCCTATTGGAGATAATTTAAGGACACAGGGTTTATCTATATACCCTGTAACAGACCCTGTAACACTCCAATATCGGGAGTTCAAAAACTCAGTGAAGACTAGAGGTTGATTTAGCATGTGGGATTAGTTAATGAGGCAGCAGTGCCAATCCACCTAGTGGTACCTAACCTGTACCTCTCCTTTCTCAGATCCTTGAAGATGCTGATTGTTTTTAAGTGCTGGACTTAGAAGATGCCTACCTTTGTATTTGTTTACATATTCTCATTGACCAGGCCTCTCACCTGACTTGGATTGTGCTTCCTCAAGGATTCAGACACAGTCTTTATCTTTTTAGGCAAGTGCTTTCCTATGACTTGGCATGTTTTAAATTTTCCCAAGTCATGGTCTTACAATATGTAGATGACAAACACAGTTATATGCCATGCTGAGTTTTCACAAAAGTTATAAGGTCTCTAGGTTTAAAAAACGTTTCAGCCTTAAGGTAAAATACTTCAGGCTTATTACATTTAAGGGAATCTTAAGGCTGGGGCAAGTGAAATTTAAACCAACACTTGCCTTCTTATAGCCCAAGACCTTAAAACACCTAAGGCAATTTCTTCAAGTTACAGGCTTCTGTTGCCTTTGAATAGAAGAGCATGGTGAGATTGCGAGATTTCTGTATCAGCTTATAAAGAAAGCTCAAAAGACAGCTATACCTATTTTAACCTGGAAACCTGACTCCCAAGCTGCATCCCAGAAGCTTAAACAAGCACTTCGAGATGCCCCAGCACCAACACCAACAGGACATTGTTTCAAACTGTACACTAATAAAAGCTGGGTCATGGCTGTGGGAAGGCTTACATAGGATTGGGAACCTGTTCAACAGCCTACAGTGTACCTGAGTCATGAATCAGACATTGTGGCAAAGGGACAGCCTATGTGTCTTAGAGCTGTGGCTGTCATAGCTCTCCTGGTAAAGAAATAACAAAAAAGGCATCCAACTTGACTTGAGACAAAGATCTCATTTGAGGTGTACATACACCTCAAAATGTGGCAGGACTCCTTTCCTCCAAAGGGAGCCAACGGCTATCTGACAATCAACTTCTTAAATACAAGGATTTTACTTTTAGAAGAACCAGCCATTCAAATGAAGATATGTTCCTTCTTAAATCCTGTCAGTTTTCTACCAGAGAATGAAGAAACTGAGGCTGAAAGATATGACTGTGAATAGGTCATTATTCACACATATGCAGCCAGAGAAGACTTGTTAGACAACACCTCCCCTCTTCTGTGATGGTGCTTCTTTCATAGAAAATGAGACAAGAACGAAAGGGTATATAGTAGTGTCTCTATACAGCACTCTTGAAAATTCCTCACTTGTCCCTGGGACTAGTGCCCACCTAACAAAACTCAAGAGTTCTGACAAAGGCTTTATAACTCAGTGAATGACAGAAAGTCAGTATTCATACTGAAAATTCACTTTCCTAGTGCTGTATGCTCATATAGCCATATAAAAGGAATTATCTAACAGCCAGTGACTTTCTATAAAGTATTATAAAGAA
Source organism: Capromys pilorides (assembly GCA_004027915.1). Lineage (NCBI taxonomy): Eukaryota > Metazoa > Chordata > Mammalia > Rodentia > Capromyidae > Capromys > Capromys pilorides. The sequence continues at coordinate 2,683 of PVKN010032686.1, forward strand.
ATAAACTTTTATCATCTGTCTACATGTTCTCCAAAGTGGGAGTAATTCACTGTAGAGGGAAACAAAAAGGACTTTCATGAAGAATCTTGAGGTAACCAGCTGGCTGCTGCAGCTGCAAAAGAAGCAGCTCAAGCCAGCTTCCCTTCCTCTACCTGGGAAGAATCTTTTGATCATACTTTTTTTTTTTTTTTTCCTCTTGATCATACTTGACCCAAACATTCTCAGGCAGAAGTAGAACAGACTCTCTCCCATGGGTGTCAGTTCCTTCAATCAAGATGGTTACAATCAGATGACAGTAAATTGTTTCTTCCTGGTGCTAGACAATAGAAAATTATTAAGTCTTTATGACAGACCTTCCACTTGGAGAGAGACAATACCCACCAGATGGCCTCAAAGTTGTTCTTTAAAAAGAAATTCTCTCAGACAGTACAACAGATAGTTAAGACATATGAACTCTGCCAAAAAATAATCCTCTTGATCAGACCATAGCCCCTCTAGGTATATAGAGACATGAAAAAATACCCTAAGAAAGACTGATATCTCAATTTTGCTCATATGCTAAACAGTAAGAGGCTCTAATGCCTATTGAGATACTTTTACTAATTTGGTTGAAAACTTTCCTTATAGAACAAAAAAAGCATGAGGGATGGTAAAGGTTTTGGTCTCAGAAAACAACCCCACAATTCGACTTGCAAGAGCTCACAGAGTGGAAATAGGCCTTTATTTAAAAGCAACAGTCACATGGGGTGTCTCTTCGGCATGAGACATTCATTCCCTATCACTTTAATTATACATAGAGGCCATAATTATCAGGAAAAATAGAAAAAAATAAATGAGGTCCTAAGGAGATATCTTTGCAAAATGGCTCGAAACCCCACTTATAATAGCCTCATGTACTCCTGTTAACTCTTACCAAAGTAAGAAATACACTTCCAATTCTAAGTCTTAGTCCATTTAAAATGCTTTGGAGTCCTTTTTCACTAATGATTTTCTCTTCAATAAACAGATGCCTTACTAAAAGATGTTGCTTCTATGGCTAAATTCCAACACTCTTCAAGAGGAAACAGAAGCTCATACCAAAGAAAGAAGAAATGTAACATCACACCTCAGAGAGTATGAGAAAAGTCTCTTCCCTAGAACCACTTGGGAAGGATCACACACTGTGATCCCACCAATGCCACCAGCTGTCAAGGTAGCAGACCTGGACTCCTGGATTTACACCCCACTCAAGTCCTGGGAGCCAAAGACTGTTGCTGAGTGTGAGCAACCATCTCAATACTCCTGTGAATGCACAGAAGATCTAAAGTTCTTGTTAAAAAAGAAAGCAGTCTTTAGATAAATAATCTAAGATTTTACTCTTAGCCCTATTAATTATTTTACCACCTAAAGGGAAAGTACAGTTCCTTTCCAGTGTTGATGCAAAGAAAAAAAAAATACAGTTAATACAACAAACATCTCACTGGATATGTGGTCTGCTCATCTTGTCAGGTATATGAAGATTCACTTAGTGGTTAACCCTACTTTAAAAGACAATTAAATTAAGCTATAGTAGGACTATATTGGTGAGACTCAAAAATGTTCAGTGATTCAGTGGCCCACTGTTATAAGGCAAAAGAGTGGCCCATAAACGATACTGTTAATGATCTTAAACACAATCAAATTTGTTCTACAACTGTTATTAAAGCTTCTCCACATACTCAAGTAAAACTCCTATAAAATAAGAGTAAGGGTCCCATCATGAGAGCCAAAAATCACAGATAATACTAAGGTGGCTACTTTCAGATATAAAATGATTATGTGTGGTTGATGTTTTTTTTGTCTTTTTTGGGAAAGGGTCTCATTATGCAGTTCAAGCTGGTCTTGCACTCACTTTTGTAGCCCAGGCTGGTCTTGAACTCACATTGATCCTCCTGCCTCCACCTCCCAAGTGCTGGGATTATAGGTGTGTGCCACCACGCCCAGCTGTGTGGTTCATTTTTACTATCGGACAATTTAATAAAAAGGTCTCCTTATGCTGGGAACAAGGAAATCACTGCTATTCTCATTGGCCTAACTCTACCAAATACTTGGGATAAACATCACTCAAACACTAAATACATGTCATAATTTTACAGGCTGTCTCAGTCACTCTTCTCTCGTTGCTGGGACAAACATCCAACACTCAAAATGAAGGAAAGACAGGTTTATGTAGCTCACAGTTACTGGAGGTTTCAGTCCATACTTGGCTGGCTCCAAGGCAGAGTGGCACATGGCAGAGAGCATCCTTTCATGACGGTGGAACAGCAACAATGGCAACAGAGTGTCTTTTCGTCTCTCTTCTATTACACTCAGGCTCTCAGCCCCAGGCTGGGCGTAGCACTCACACTCATAATCTCAACAGTACTAAAACCTATAATCCCAGTGGATCATGAGTTAATCTCAAACTCTAGGAGTCCCTGCTCCTTGACTGCATGAGGCTTTGGGGGGAAAAATAGATACAATGCAGGTCAAAGACTGGTTTATAACACTATGGTTTAATCACCCTAAAATTAGATGAAAAGGTCCCAGAACCAACTTGTGGCCTCAGCTATCTCTGGATAGAGAGATATATACTGGGATTTGTGTGGTTATTAGGTAAGAGTGTTAAAAATAACGACAAAAGTACAAATTTATTCTGCCTACAACACTGATGCTCTAAGAGTGTTAAAAGTATATTTAGTGTTTGGGGGATATTTGTCCCAAGTTTACTCGTATTCAACTGTATTTATTTAAAAATATCATAAAGAAATGAGTTTTTAAAATAATGTATGAAACAGAAGTGCTGGCTTGCTTGGCAGCACACCCAGAGCGTGAGATAAGAGTGTAAATGCCCCGCAGGCGAGGCAGATGGGGGCCTGGCTCACCACTTTCACACAGCTACTGCACCTCTGCACAAGGCCTGACCTGCCCTTACAATGAAAACAGAGTGGTTTAAAAAGATTATTGTGAAATAGTATTAAAGACAATACTGGCCAGTGTATGGAAAACAAATGATGGTTGATATTTTCTTTTTGCAATAAGATTTGATAATAAAAATAATTTTTTAATTAAAATACATTCTTTCACTAAAAATCTATCTTTTATCTGGGTATAGTGGCACTTGCCTATAGTCTTAGCTCTTGGGAGGTTAAGGCATGAGGATCCCTGAACATTCAAGGCCAGCCAAAGTTATGTACAAAGTCCCATGCCAGCTTACACTACAGAGACTGTCTCAGCCAAAAAAATTCCCCAAATCTGTGTATCATTTAAAATTCACCCTGCATATTATATGAACTATGTAATATTATACTGGTACATATATATTATATACATAGCCTTTGTTTTGTGGGCTAAATCGTGCTTTCTCAGAACTCCTAAATTAAACCTCCATCCCTTAACATGACTGCCTAGCGATTGGGACCTTAGGGGTAACTAAGCAAGATTAAGAGTGGGACCCTAATCCAGTGTAATGGGTGCTCTTCTTAGGAGAAAAGGACTTCAGGGATGTGTACATATTAAGGAAAGCCACTTGTGCCTCAGCAGAAACCAAGCCTGCTGGCAAGAGTTTGGACTTCCAGCCTCCAAAGCTATGAAAAATAAATTCCTGTGCTTTTCTTTTGGCTTATGTTTTGAAGCTACTTCATACATGGTATTTTATTAGCAAACTGATACAACCTTAGTTTATATATATATATATATATATATATATATATATATATGTATTAATATGTTATGTGTCTGTATACACTACATGACGATAATCTAGTTTCAAAATTTTTTTACTGAGGACATTTATGAACAAAACGTAGTACACGTAACAAAGAGGTGCTCTCAAATCTAACAGACTCAAAATACAACCCATAAATCTTTGAAATAAGTAACTTGAAAAAATATATTTCATCTGAACAAGAGGTAAACCAAAATAAAATGGTCATCAGCATTGAAGTCATTTGCACACTTTAAAACTATAATGAGAAGAAAGAGTTCTAGATGGCCAGAACAAGGAAATCTGAAAAATCTGCTCCTCCATAAAAACAATGAAACTACTTGTTCAAAGTGTCACAGTTGGCTCTTTCAGCATGTTACCACTAACTTGTAATAATCTGCTAAAGGTTGGTGCACTGGGCAAACTCTGTGGGACTCTTCATTTGCTTTGTTCCCGTCCTGCCTTAGAAGTTCATCATAGTCTTGGAAACCAACTGCAGCATCACCACAGGGGCCACCGTAGGGCAGAACAGTATTAGATATCTTCAAAATTCCCATCCCTAGGAGATTTTCACTGTTTGATCTGTACAGTAACTTCTTAGAACACGCTCCTAATCTTTATTTAATTGTGACTTCGAGAACATTGTGTGCAAACAGTTCTAACCCAAGGTATTTGTCAAAACACCCAGTGACACAGCAGTGCAGCTGCCCGAGGCAACCAACCAACCAAAACACCCTTAGAAGAGGGCTCAGGGTACATGTAGCTTCATCCCCAATGTCCCAAAACCAAAACACAAAACTAAAGAGGAAAAGCTAGGGAACAAGGTATTATTAGGGGGCTTTGAAAATCTCTGCATTCTTGGGCATCTGGAAAGCTGCGTGAATGCATGATGATTCACCTGTAATCAAGAGAGACCTGGGAAGGTCCTAAAGGCCTATGGTGCGGACACTGAGGCTCTGGAAAGGTAGGTACTAGGGACTACAGTGAGGCGTCAAGTGTCCACCTGTGTGTTACACAGTCCACACCATGCACGCAGAGATTCTCAGCAAAGAGTGGGAACATGACCTGTTTGAAGCCTTCTATGGAATCATCCACACGTGAACTGACCACAGAACAAACTACACAGCTGAACTGGCCACACGTTAACAAAGAACAGAAACGTCACAGAAAGAAACCAGGCAACTCACTAAACATATAACAAAAACAATGTACCTTGGGAGTGAGGGGATCTGATTATTTAAAATAGAACATTCTAAATGTTTTGTTTTAGCAAAGAAATTATATACAAAATAGAAAATTTTGGCACAGTTTTTTTAATAAAAACAATGAAAACTTCCTATTAGACATATTAGGCAAACATTTTAAATCATTGCTCAAAAATTTGTTATAGCATGAATGACCTCTAAGAATATTATGTGTAGTACAAATAAGCTACTTATAAAGACAAACACAGGAGGATTCCACTTACAGAAGTACCCAGAGTAGTCAAACTCAAAGAATCAGAAACAGAATGGCAGCAACCAAGGGGTGAAGGAGAGGCAAACACAGCATTATAGTTTTAATAGTCCCAGTTTTGTATGATTAAAAAAATATAGTTATATATATAACATAAAACTGCCACTTTTCTATTTTTAAGTGTATGAAGTATAGTCACACTATTAATCCTCCTGTAATCATTAGTTTCATTAATATTTACTACAATGGTTTTGGACAGATTATGTTTCAATTTTGCCTTAGTAGTCTTTGATATTGCAATTTTCCAAATTTTGTCCTAATTTGTATTGTTGGATTTTTGTTATCTTATGGTTTAGTTGATATCTATCTATCTATCTATCTATCTATCTATCTATCTATCATGTATTTGGTTGTTACAGGATCTCACTACACAGCTCGGACTCATAGGGATCATTCTGTTTTCAGCCTCCCCAGTGCTGAGATTACAGGCATACACATGCCACTATGCCAGGGCTCTGTGGCCAGCTCAGCCCACCACAGGATGGGGTTCATGTGGCACATGGTGCTGAGGATTCAGCCTTGGTCCCTGCACTTGCCTAAGTTGTCTAAACAGGTGCTTTAGTCTGCTGAGTTATCTTGCTGGCCTTGGTTTAATTGTTTTCTGTTTCCTTTGAAGGATTCTTGTTATTTCTTTTGAGTTATACCACTAGCTACACACACACACACACACACACACACACACACACACACACACTGGTTACTGTCCCATCACTGGGACAAAATATCTAGCACCTATGTATTATTGCCCTTCAGTGTATCAACTTACCTACTGTAGGGAAGAATATTCATACTACTGCACAAGCAACCTCGACAATTTTTTTCTCTTGCTATACAACTTGTACAAATATTAAAATCCACAGAATTATACATTTTAATGGGTTAAATCTTATATGAACCATTTCTCATTAAATTTTAAAAAGTGAGAAGAATGTTTAAAAAATATAAAACAATGAGATGCCATTGCATACCTATTAGAATAGCTAAAATCTAAACCACCAACACCAAATACTAGCAAGGAGTACAGCAACAAGAACTCTCATTAACTGCTGTTTAGGCCTGTGGTGCCTTATCTTAGAAGGCAGTGACATTTATGTCACCTTAGGAAACAGTGACATTTTGTTACAAAACTAAACATACTCTTTATCATATGCCTCAGCAACTGTACTCCATGGCATTTGCACAAAAGAGTTAAAAACTAAAGAACATTTACAACACTTTATTTATAACCCCCCAAACCAGGAAGTGATCGAGATGTCGTCTGTGACAGTGAATCTTGATCATCACTTGACTGGATTAAGAGACGGCTGGACTCTGAGGATGTTACCTTGATTGACAGATTATCCCACAGATGCATTCAGAGTTGGCCTGACTATTAGGAGATGGGGCTTGCTGGAGGAAGTAGCACACTATGGATACAACTCTGAGGACCTGTCTCTGTTTTGGTCCTGTCCCTTTCCTTCTGCTTTCTGGCTGCCATGAGGCAGCCCTGCTCCATCACACCCTTCTGCCCTCCTGTTCTTTCTGCTTCACCTCTGGCCATAGCACTAGAACAAACTGACAATGGGCTGAGGCCTCTGTAACCATAAGCCAAAGTAACTCTTTCCTCCTTTAAACTGTTCTCAGGTGTTTTGCCATAGCAACAACAAACTAACCTAATGTACTTCAGTAGTTAAATGGATAAAGCGCAGGACAACAATACATAGGTGTCGGGTATTTGCTCCCAATGATGGGAAAGTAAATAATGAGGGCATAATATATATTTATATATTTATTATACATATTATACATAATAAAATAAGTAATAGACATGTTCATAGAATAAGTCCCAACTTATGAATGAGTTTAGTTCTGGATGAACTATTCTTAAGTTGGATTCACTTGTAAGCCGACAAATTAAGTCTTATACAGTGCATCTATGAAAGTTCACAAATTGAATGTTCATAAGTTGGGGATTTACTGTATATAGTGACATAATGAAGTCAGTATGGTACTACAGCGAATTGCTATAATTTTGTGTTGCCTCAATATCTATTTTAAATATTTACCTTTCTCATACTAGAAGCAGGACTCAGTTATTATTAGTAGTTTCTGGCTTTGCATCATGGCCAAGTGGCTCAAATCAGTGACCCCCACCCTAAACTCTACTTTTGTTCTCCACCCTCTATCTGATGTCTCTATGACCCAGGGACAGAGGATTGCCCTTCTGCCTTACGTTGCCTTGCTTGCCCAGGATCTGGAAGAAAAGCTTTTGACTTGTTTTCTATTGTGGCAGTGTATTGAATTTGTACCTTACATTTGAAGAACTAGGGACTGGTCCCATGATGTGTTCTCCACAGAACACCATTAATGAGAAAACATTAAGGCCCACAGCACTAGAGGGATAGTCAGAGAGGCATAAAGTGGACACAAGTTAGGCAAGCATCCTATAGCATTTGCTAATACAGAGTTTCACGTGAGAGACATTCCAACCCCAGCCACAGGTCATACAATCAGGCATTAGGCCATGTTCCACATAAAAGAAGTGTCTTATTAAAGACCCATTTTAAAGACGCATGTCCAGCTCCCTTTTATTTCTTATTAAGGTGCTGGATGCTTTGGTATTGGGATCTCAATTTAGCTGGGGGCTCTCAAAGCAAGGACAAATAAACTGTTACTTCTAAAATCTATATACTATTTGTAAAAAGCCCAACAACTCCAAAATTAAGAAATTAACATCCTTAGATAAAACATTAAACATTACAACATAAAAATTTAAAACATACTCTTCATGATTAACTATGGGTTAACTGTGGGCTATATTTATAATACACAGAAACTAATACCATCTACCAAAATGTATGGTGTGTTCTTTTCACTTTTCTTTTTTTAGTTTTTTGAGACAGGGTCTTGCTATGCCACCCAGGCTAGCTTTGAACTTGTGGTGACCCTCCAGTCTCAACCTCCCAAGTACTGGGATTACAGGTATGTGCCAGGTTTATTTTATTTTACTCTTTTTAACCAGGAATCAAACTTAGGACTTCACACTTGCCAGGAAAGTGCTTGTGTCCCTGAGCTATATCCCCAGCTTCATGTTGTGCTTTAATTTGCATTATTTTTCAAGTATTTTCCAACTTACCTTGTACTTTCTTTGACCCACTGATTATTTAGAAGTGTGTTTATGTAATATATTTGTGACTTCCCCAAATTTTCTCCTGCTACTGATTTCGTTCTGCTGTTGTAGTATATTTTCATTCTTTAAAACTGATTTGGCTTATTTTATCAATCTGCATATAATCCATCCTCAGGCTCTATATGAGTCTGAGAAGAATGTATGTGTTGTTGCTTAGTAGATGTTCTTTAGAGACATGTTCTCTAGATGTCTAGTAGACCTAGCTGGTTTTAGTGGTTTTCAAGTCCTCCGTTTCATTATAAGTTTCTGACTAGTTTCAACTATAACTGAAAAATAGGGCACTTATGTCAGTAATAATCATTGTTGAATTGTCTATTTCTTCTTGAATTCTGTATGTCTTGGGTTCCTGTATTTTGGGGTTTTGTTGTTAGGTACATATATGTCTACGATTGTTGTATTTTCCTGATTGATTAACTTTCATCATTAGAAAATATTCCTCTTTATCTTTAGTGATGTAATTTACTTCAAGTCTTCATTTTATTTTATTTTTTCAGGGATGGGTCTAAAGGTGTTCAGGGTCTCACTACTAGATCAGACTTGTAGTGATCCACCTGTTTATAGCTTCCCAAGAACTGGGATTACAGGCATGCACCACCAACGCCCAGTCTCAATTGCTGTCTCAGCACGCACCAGAGGCAGGGCTGGCACAGCGGGCCCAGGGATCGAACCCTTGACCCCAGCACCTGCTTGCAGGTGCTTTAATCTGCTGAGCTATTTGGCTGGCCCTTTTTATTTCAAATCCATTTTGCCTGATTTTGGTATAGCCACTCCAGCTTTCTTCTGATTGCTAACTGCCTGACAACACTTGCATCTTTCTATTTTTTTTTTTTTTTTTTTACCTATTTGTCTTTGATTTAAATATGAGTCTCTTGTAGGTATTACAGAGTCAAATCTTCTTAGCAAAATACTGTATCAATCTTAACTTTGTGATTTAGTTTAATCCATTTATGCTTAATCTTATTATTATCTCATTCTTTTTGATCCTTTATTGCTTTCTTTTGTATTTAAGTGAAAATCTACTGTAGTATTTTAATTTCTATAGTGATCCTTTTCAGTATATGTAATTATAAATAATTTACTACCAATGATAGAAAAATATTACTCTTATATACTCAGTCTACATCTTTTTATATTACT
>PVKN010032687.1:0-12206 GCA_004027915.1 Capromys pilorides
ATTTCTCAAAGAACAAGTACGAGTTTATATAACTAAGTGATAATGCCAGTGCTACATACCAGAACTTCTGTGGCACTATAAAATCAGTCTTTTGAGGGAAGGTTATGCCTGTGAATATTTTCATCAAAAAAATTGAATGAACCTAAGTAAATAACCTAATGCACACTTCAGTGCCCTAGATAAACAAAAAGCCCTCATATTCAGAGCTAGAACAAGTAAGGAAATTATAAAGATAAGAACAGAAAACAATGAAATGGAGACAAAAATACAAGACAAGATCAGTAAGTTCAAGGGCTGCTTTTTCAAAAAAATAAACAAACAGACAAACTCCTAGCCAATCAAACCTTCCAAAAGGATAAAAAAGACTCAAAGAAATGCAATTAGAAATGAAAAAGTTTAAGTTATGATAGGAACTGATAAAATGAAAACAGATTATTAACAACTATTTAGCAAAACGGTATGCCAATGAATTGGAGAAATAAGAAATGGACACATTTCTAGATACATACAAATTGCCAAAATTGAACCAATAAGACTAAAAAATCCTGGATAATCCAATAACAGACAATGATATTGATATATATTCAATTAAGAAAAGTGCAGTCCATTAACTACTGTAAAAAGTAATAATAATAAAAATACATTTAAAAAATATATATAAAATAAAAAGAAAAGCTCAGTCCAGATTGATTCACTGTTTAATTCTACAAAATTTTCAGAAAAGACCTAACACAAATACTTCTCAAGCTCGTAAATGAAATTGAAACAGGAGCATTCCAAAAAACTTTCTGGAAGCTCTCGGTGCCTTGATTCCCAAACCACACAAAGTCCCAACTAAAACATAGAATTATAAGCTGATCTGTTTCACAAATAGATGCAAAATTCTCTACCAGATACTGGCAAATAGAATGATAAATCATGAAAAAGACCCCATATCACAACAAGTAGGCTTCATCCCCAGAATGCAAAGGTAGCTCATTATATGCAAATCGATAAATGGAACACATCACAAAACAGAAGCAAGGACAAAATTTACACACTTGTCTCAGTAGACCCAGAAAAAGGTTTCTGACAAAGTCTAAAATCTTTTCAGTATAAAAACCCTGAAGAAAATAGGTATACCTATTTTATCTTCCAGCAAGTTAGAGTGTTTCTGTTATAATATCAGTTCTTGGATCCACTTTTAGTTTAATATAAGGTGAGATATGGAGATGTGGGTCTATATTCAATCTTCTGCATGTGGAAAACAATGTTTCCCAATCCTATTTATTAAAGAGGCTATTTTTTCCTCTCCTGTATATTTTGGCTCCTTTGTCAAAAATCGAATAGTTGAATATACTTTGGGTTGTTTCTGCATCCTCTTTTCTCTTCCAATGAACACTTTACCAGGTAGAAGATAAAACAGATAAAACTCTAGAAATCATAGGTGTAGGCAAGGATTTTCTAAACAGAATCCTGTTGTATAGGAAGTAGTACCAAATATCAACAAGTTAGATTGTGTCTAATTAAAATATTTCTGCACCAGAAAAGGAACAACCAACAGAGTGAAAAGAAAACCTATAGAAGTGGAAAAACTTTTGCCAGCAATTCTTCAGATAGGAGACTAATATCTACAATACATAAAGAACTCAAAAAATAATTAGACCTTCCCAAATAAAAGACCCAATTTAAAAATGGGTGAATGAAATGAATAAACACTTCACAGAAAAAGTCCAAATGGTCAATACATACAAAAAAAAAAAAATGTCCAACATTACTGGCTAGTGTAGGAATCAAACTAAAACACACCGAGTGTTACGGGTTGTGTTTAGTTATTCCTCCAAAGCCTCATGCAGTCACTGGGTGGACTTCTAGAATTTATGATTAATTCACGATCCCATGCTGGGATGATGGGTGTGAGTGCTACACCTGCCCTGGGACAGGCAGCCTGAATGTAATGTAAGGAGGGGAGAGAGGCTTGCCTGCTGCTGCCGCTGCCACCACTGCTCCTCTCTTTTTGTTCTTACTGTGTTCCGCTGCCATGAACTGCTGGCCTCTGCATTGTGCCTCTCTGTGTGGAGCCGGCCAAGTATGGACTGAAACCTCCACAAACTGTGAGCTAAATAAACCTTTCCTTCCTTCATTTTGGGTGTTGGGTGTTTTGTCCCAGCAATGAGTGAAAAGTAAGCAAGACACTGAGATTCCATCTTACCCCCAGAAAGAAGGGCATTCACCAAGTAGTCAAGTAATGACTGATGCTGGCAAGGCCGCAGGGAAATAAGGCCCCCTCCTTCACTGCTGATGGGAATGTGAACTAGTATAGCCACTACAGAAGTCAGTATGGAGCTTCCTCAAAAAACAAAAACTATTAATTATATTTGACCCTTCTAGATGTCTTTCTGAAGGCTTTAAAGACATTATATCATGTAATATACGCATACCCTTGTTTAAAGCAGCATGATTCATAATAGTCAAATCCTGGAAACAGCATGTATGTCCATCAATAAGTGAGTGGACAAAGAAAATGTAGTATTAACACACAATGGAAGGGCCAGCCAAAAAGGTCAGGGGATTAAAGCACCTGCTTAGGCAAAGGACAGGGATAAGGGTTCAATCCCTGGCACCACATGCTGTGCCAGCCCTGCCCCTGGGGCATTCTGAGATAGCAATTGACTCTGGGTATGGTGGTAGTGAGACCCTGTAGACCCTGTACTAAAGACATAAAAAAAAAAAAAAAAAACTAAACACATAATGGCTCTGCCATACAGAAAGAAAAGTGAGTGAACTTCAGACTTTGATTTTAAATGAAATAAATCAGACACAAGATTAAATAGTGCGTAGTTTCTCTTATATGAGAAATTCAAATGACAAACAGAAAAATATTTATTATTAGTAGTAGTACTATTATTTGGTACAAGGCCTCACTACACAGTTAGGACTCAGTGATCCTCCTGCCTCAGCCCCACTAGTTCTGGGATTACAGGCATACGCCTAAGGTTCCAGGGTTGGCACGGCATGCAACACGGGGATCAAACTCAGGACCTTCTGCTTGGCAGGCAGGAGCTTAGACCGCTGAGCTATTGCCCCAGGTCCAAGAGCAAAATAAAAGACAGATAACAGGAAGTAGGATGATGGATCTTTCTTAAAGGAAAATGGATTTAAAAGATGAAAGGAAGTGAGATGAGGGGAGGAATAGGGAATGAAAACATGAATGAAAATGTCATGTACATTTATGAACTCTCTATAAGGAATGTAAATGTTATGCACTGAAAATATGTGTTAAATAAAGAAAAAAAAACCCAATTAGAAAACTGGCAAGACACAAACAGGGGCTTTACCAAAGGGACTTAAAAATGACAAACATGACCATAAAATGATGTTCCATATCCTTAGACATTATGCAAATTAAAGACATGGAATACTACTTCACACCTGTTAGAATTACTAAAATTAAAAAAAAAAAATTAGTATAACCAAGATTGGTGCCAGCGCAGAGCAACTGGCTCCCTCCTACGCTGCCAACGGAAATGTGCAGCGATGCAGTCACGCGAGAATACAGCCCGGCAGTCTCTTACAGGTACACACTCACCATAAAACCTAGCAGTTGTACTCATCTAAGAAAAAGTGTATGTGTACACAAAAGCCTGTCCATGAACATTTTAGGAGTTTCATTAGTAATAGCCCAAACTGGAAAGAACTCAAATATCTTTTATCAAGTAAACAGATAAATTGTGACACAGCTGTACCCGGAATATTGCTAATAAATGAAAGGAAAGAGAACAGAGTCCTGATACAGCAATGTGGACAGATCTCTGGCAATTGTGAGTGCCAAAGGGGTTCCATAGTTTATAGTTTCATTACTATATCATTGCTGAAGTTACAAAATTATAGTGTGTCAAGAACAGATCAGAGGCTGCCAGGGATTGGAGGGAAGAAAGGTGAAGTCATGGAGGGGCAATGCAAGGAAGCTCCTTGGTTGTGAAGGGACAGTTTTATATTCTGATTGTGGCGACAGTCATCAAAGACTAAAGTCTCAGGAAACAATACTCATACATTTCTGTGAAAAGTTGGAATCCAAGCGTAGCTTTCACCTAGATCAGTAGTACTGTACCCATGTTAATTCTGTTTTTTACCAAATGTGGCTTCTGGTTTTGTCTCATGTGGCTGTTGGTAGAAGCTGGGCGAATGACGTACAGGAATTCTGGGTACTTATGTTGCAGTTTCCTCTAAGTCTTGACTACAACAAAAGTTGTATCAGAAACAAAAATACACACAAGGTCTTGTGAATGTATAGATACATATAAGGTCATATACATGGGTATGTATATGTATACATGCATACAAAATCAGTTCTGTCAAGCACCATCGGCAGAGACACGTGACGCTAGAAAAGACTTTGATACAGGGACTGACCTGTTTCTGCAGGTCACGGAGGGCTTTGAAATGAGCTGAGATCTAAGGGAACTGTGGAGACTAATGAGGTGAAAAGGGCAGGAGGTTGAAACCAATTCTCTTGACTTAGGAAAAGTTCAATAAGGTAGGAAAATAGTTCTTTCCATGAACCTCTGAACGCACAAAGGAAGGGGCAGAAAGGCAGTGGTGGCCACTTCTAAGGCAGATGGGGAAAGAAGGGCGCGGCAGCCTAGAAAATCGCAACCACTGGCTAATCAGGAGGCCAGGGAGGGACAGAGTCAGGAGCTCGTGGAACTAGAGCTGAATGATTGGTGCAGGGCTATGGGCGCAGGTGCTCACCCCTAAGGCCCCAGCTACTTTCAGCAAAGGGCATCCTTTCCGCGGGCAGTGATGGCAGGGAGGGGACCCAGGAGAGTGAACAGCCCCCTGCTGCTGCTCTTATACAGCACTGAGGGGGAAAGAGGAGCAGAAGTGTGCCGCCTTCCCTTCGTCATGCCTCTTCTCCTCTCACACCATTTCTTCCCATCCAGGGGACTCAGGAGCATGATGTGACTCACAGTGCAAACTGTCCCTTGCAGTAAATCACTCACTCCCTGGAGGAACAGTTTTCTCCTCATCCAGTGAATTGAGACCCCATGACCTTGTGGCTGCAGCCACATCAGTCCTTGCGTTTGACAATTCTGCTCCCTGGCTTACTGACATCTGTATTTAAACTGCACTTTAATTTTTGCAAAACAGCACACCTTTGTATCTAGCTAATGTCCAAGGGAAATGGTCTATCTGTACTACAGATAGATGCTTCAGTTCAGGGCATCTCTTTGCTTGAAGGGCTTTAGCAGAGGTCTGTAAGTAAGGTACTAGGCCCAGCCTGGAAATGGTCTTATTAGGTCACGTACAAAGAACTGCTTCACTAAGTTCCAAGGCAAATGAGAAATTCAATGTACCATTACATAGCCTTTCAACTGAGGGAAAGCTTAAATTTTCTTTTAATAACAATTTGACTGAGCTAATATTTATATATGTAATAAAAATTTCAACATTTTAGTTAAAATGCTATTTTTAGAGTAGTCCTCTAATCGGAAAGATTTAAATTATATTCATTAGTGATGTCATGTTCAATGACTGATGTTATTGAACACTCAAATAAATCCAACTGACAGGCAGAAATATATTTGTTTAACAAAAGGGGGTGGGCTAGAACCTGCAAGATAGCTCAGCAGACTAAGTGCCTGCTTAGGCAAGCACAGGGACCAGGGTTTGATCCCTGGCACCACATGCCATGCCAGCCCTGTCCCTAGGAGTGCTAAGCTGGTGAACAAGACCTGTAATCCCAGCAGTAGTTACACTGAAAACAGGAGGATCGCTACGAGTCTGAGCTCGTAGACCCTAGGATGGGGGCACACTAGTGATATAAAAATAGGCATGAGTAAAAAGGGTTTTTTTTTTCTTTTCTTTCTAATTTTTTTTTTTGAAGCCTATTATTTCTCTACTGATGCCTATTTTCCTGCCTAGCAAATGATTACTTACCTTTCCATCTAGCCCAATAAAATAGTCACAAATATTTTGAATACCCACATTGAAAGACGGATTTAGAACATGTAGCATTCACAATAGCCAGGACTAGAGTGCAGAATGGTTATGTATGGTTTCATTTTAACTTTCAACCAACCAAAACACGACTGTTTATCTTGAAGCCTGGGCAGCAGAAGCACCTAATTGATCCCACTTGGGAGACAGACTGTGCATAATGGGCCATTCTGTGATGACGAGACACACAATTGCCTTGAACTTGTTGGGAGTTCAGGTGTGCGGATCCAGCTACCTGGGCAGTTGCTGGAATGTGAGGCTGGCGCGCTCCTGCTCACGCATCTGCCTGCTGCAGCCCTTGTAGGGCCTGGCTCCATTTCAGGGGAATAACTCACCTATTCATGAACAATGAGGTTCAGATTGTACTTCTCCTTAACACAACATTAACTCTCAAAGAGCTGGAAATTCAGCACTCGGTTCCTTGAGCTTAGATTGCAAATCAGTCACTGAGAACATTATATGAGCAGTAATCCCATTAAATATATCATCTTGCAAATATCTAAATCCAGTTAATTAACTTGTATTGCAAAAGAGCTCGGAGATATAGTTTTCAGAGAGCAATCGTACATTTTAGGGCCCTAATTATTCTTAAAGCAAATTTCAGGCTCTATTTTTTTCTACAAAATAGGTGGAAAACTGCCTTCTAAGGGGAAAATGGTTTGATAAAGAGCTACGTTTAGGAGATTTGAACACAAAGGGTATTCAAACATCTCTAAAATTAACTGCTTTCTCACATAAACTTTTTAACTTGCATTGTAGGAAGCTTTTTTTAATAAAAGGATTAAACAAAGTCTGCTATTTTAATTAAAATTCATAGCAATACAATGTCATCTTTACAATGGTCATAAAAATTAACTAGCTCATGGATTTAGCTCTCCTTCAAAGATCATAATTTGACTTAAGCAAGATACTAAAACCAACAGAATGTGTACACTCTAAAATACTCACAAGAGGGATTTTAAAATAAAATGAATAATTTCACCTAATGAAAATTCCCATGACTGCCACAGGACAACAAGGGCTTAGTGTTGTTTTTAAGAGATCAATAATTACCCAATGATATGAATATAGCTACACCACTATCTGATATCTGGATATATATGATTTTGCATATAATCTGCATTTCTATGCATTTGCGCTCCCACCTGCACTGGTGGGCTTGCTTCTGAAGCCTCCAGGAATGCCCACCCCCATGGAGCTTGCTCCAGACTCACTCCGTATCACCACCACAGCGGAGCTTCACTGGCATTTGTCACCAGGCTAAATGCTCCCAATATGTGCTTTTCATTATGCTTCATGAAAAATCCACACCCTTTAAGTGTGAAATTCAAGACTGACTTATTTTGAAATAGTTCAAATTGTGGTTTCTCTAGACTATTGTTCAGCACAGACATATAAAAGAATTGTAATAAAGTATAAGAATACTTGAAATATAAATAGTGCTTTTCTTCCAAATAGTTCGAATTCTTCTCCTACATGAAAATCCATTTGTATGTATGAACAATATATGAAATAAAGAACTTTTATGAAATCTCAGTGCCAGCTGATATCTGGGGTGCATATAGGGTTTAAAAATATGTCAACAGGGTTGGATTTATTCTTGCTAAAATCCGTGACCCTATTTGAACATCATGGTTCATTGTTCTGAAGAATAAAGTCCTGAAAATATTCACAGGCTCTTTCCAAAGCTATCCTTCTCACTCTCCATATGCCATCAACATAAAGCCTACTAGTCCTCTGAGGGGAAAAAAGTGGCTATTGGGTAGGTGGAGCCAAACAGTTTTGAAAAGATGGTTGTATTCACAGCAGAAGACTTTAGTAGAAAATAAAGAACTGAGTTGACTACTTGGCCTTCTGTAGACAGATCGTAAGTGAACTCTACAGAAAGTTACTAGCATCTAACTCCAGGAACATCTAACTCAGCTGCTTCTGAGTGGGTGATGAGGTCAGGAGTACATAGGCAACTTTAGGGACTATCCATCCCCAGCCCTTTTTCCAGGGCTCGCTCTACACTTTTCAAGTTTAACACTCTGAAGAAATCCTCTAGTTTTTCCTCTTCACAGCTCTGAAGGACAAGAATAATGATTTATCCTATGTTACAGATGAGCAAACCAGGGCTCAGAACTTTGTACTCAAAGCCATTGATCAAGCAAATTATGGGACAAATTCAAATTCAGATTCTAAAACAGATACTTTCAACCATTGAGCCACAACTCTCCCCAAACACATTGTTCTGTAATCTAACTTTCGCAGTACTCCCTTTGTCCTGTAGATTCACTTTAGAGTTGGGAATACTAGAGTGCTGGTGTTTGTTCCTGCTTTTCTCAGGAGACAGTTACAGATATATTCCCTGGGCAATTGCATGTCCATTGGCTAACATCAAGCATAGCTTTGATCACACAAGGCAAAGCAGATACCACTTCTGGGGGATGACAAGTACACCAAGGAGTCCCTTCCTGACATGAGTGTCAGTGGCAGCTGACGTACTGCCCGTGTTGACCTTCTGTGCGGGCAATGTGGGCAGAATGTTGCAAAGCAAATTGCGAACCTTTGAGTTCAAGTTTGGAGACAAATGATGCTCTGTCTGGTGAAAGGGTTAAATGCCTCCAGGCCTCCTCGTGTTCACTGTCTCCTGGATCATGTTGTCTAAAAGCAAGGCCCCTTCACCATGGCAAACCGAAGACATATCTTAATGACAGTATAATTAGCAGTATCGTTGTGGTAATGATTCTTTTCATCTGGAGTGCAGGCTGCACAGAAAGAGGCTGTCATTCAGTTCACTCCACCTGCCTCTCCTCTTGCCTCTCCCCAGCTTTTCCCCCCTAGGTCAGCGGGCGCAGGTTTAGGACCAGGTGTTTGACAAGTCTTCAGATTTAGGGCTCATCAAACTAATTAAAGAGAAACACATCCAAATTCTAGTGAATTATTTTACTTCAAGAAATGCTTCCCATTCATCTGGCTTGGTGGGTTTGATTAATACCAATGACAAAGGGCTCTTGTTTCTGCAGCCCACAGCCACTTGGTTCGGGTTCAGTGGGCCCAGGGAGAGGCATCCAAGCCTTAATCTGGTCTTTCTTTACTACTTAAAAATCCAAAGGGTAAGGAAGTTTCTGATTTTATCATACCTGCCAAGGCAGGAAAGGAAAGACAAAATCCATCTTGATCTACTAACTGGGTGAAGCCAGAATTTATTTGTTTAACTTAAATGCCCTTTAGAAGACTTTCATTGTTTATTTGCCACACGTAGAATAATACAAGACATTAGGAAAGCATTAGATTCATCGATATATTTTAATATCCTTTAAATTAATAAACCCCAGGAGCCTATTCTTCAGGGAAACCTTCACTGAACCTTTGCCCTAGCACCAGCTCAGGGATCTGCGAGGACGCTCCCTTCTCTCTCAGCCTAAGCCCAATGGTGAGTGAACAAAGACATCTGGGACTCCATTTAGGAGAGAAAAATGGAGTTTTGATTCTTAATGGGAGTGATTTCTTTAATCAAAGGATTTTCCATTCTTATAATTAGGCATCAAAGTACATCTTGGATGGAGTTGTTTCACTGCATTAGCAAAATACGTCTGCATAATTAACTAAGTAAAACATTTGGAGATAAAATTGAGCAGTTAGATTAAATTCAGATGAAAATACATGTGTTCTTGCCAGGTTAAAAATAAAATCCAATAGATAGCTGTACTAATAAATTAAATATATTTAACAAAGCATGGATACTTAAGATGTGGCTTTTAATAATGCTAACCAAATTCATCATGAGATTATGGTCTTATAACCATAAGCTACACATACTCTGTCCCACTCTTCAAACCCTAAAATGCCAAATTATCCAATCCAATATCTACTCATTCAGTATTCAGACATTAAATGACATTGCAGCATTACCTTGAAAATAATTATCTAGGCATTTGAGCATCATTTTCAAATTAATCATTTATTTGAACTTAAAATTTAAGTGAACCATTTTCTTTCAGTGAGTTTCTTTTAAAAATTTGAATTTTTCAAGGACCTAAATGTATTGCTGGTTTAAACTGTTTAGTGAAAAAATAGCCTTTGTTTTCCTTTTACACATAGATACAAATTCAATCTTATTAATACCATCTCACCAGCTTTGAGCAATAATGAAAATTATTTTATCTTACATCTGAGCAATGAATTCAGACTTGCGACATGTAATAATTTCCCAAGTTTAAAGTTTTCAAATTTAATCAGGAAGCCCTTAGTCAAATGCTTATCCTGCTTACCTAAAAAGAAGAGAAACTCCATAGATTATAAATTAGGGCCAATTAGAAGAATATATCTTGTGGCCTTTTTGAGAAATATTAACTGTGGGCTATTAATAAGTATTACAACGACAAATAAATTTGTGTGTTTTTAACTCATTGTTAAGATATACAGAGAAAAGTTAAGAGTAAGCATTTAAATAAGCAAGTAAACCTGCAGATAAATTTAAACAGGCTCCTTTCCTGCAGAACTTCTCAGGGCCTTTAATAGGCCATTGTGTGCACAAACTTTCCAAGAGATGAGAAAACACATCATGTTTCAAGTTTATTTGCAGTCTTGCCCATTTAGTGTTCCTTCAAATGCACTTGAAAAATGCTGTTTTATTATTGGTTCTGTTTTTTCCTTGTAGAGCACTCCTCCTAAGAGGAGGGAACCTGGAGCCAAACACACTTACAAAAACAATGTTTTAGAAAAAACATCTGATCTAAAAATTCATCAAGGCTTGAAGTTTCACCATATAAAATGAACAAAAATGTCTGGAGGGAGATTACCGTGCATAGATGTAAGTATCCTCCCTCCTTCGGAGCTGCTAACCCTTCCTCTTTTAAATGAACTCATGTAGTTCTAAAAACCAGGCAAGAATCTGAAACTGGCAAAAAAATAATCCAAATGAATAAAGGTCTTGTTTCTCCTTCATCCTGCCATTCCCTTTATAAAAGAGTGAAATGTTAGATTTTTTTTTCTAGTTTAGTATGGACATTGAAAGTAAAACTTGCAATGGTAAGTCAGCTAGAGGTCTTAACAAAAATTATTCCGAACCTCTCACTCAAGTCTTGCTCAACAGTATGGAATCCAATCAATGCAAAATGTCAAGTCCTCAGTTGTTACATTTCCCGGCTTCTTTTTTTAGGTTAGGCATTGGATTTTGGAATGCACGGGTTTTCAAATGTTAATGTTGAAATTAAATGCATTCATTCCTGAGCAAAAAACACAATAAGATTATTATATAGGCAGTTGTAATGCTTTTAAAAAGATTTTTCATCATTACTTCGTTTCACTTCTTGCTACAATCTTCACAAGCTTGAATTCAACCTTCTCCAAGAGTTCTTAAAGACATTAGTAATATCATTTATAAAAACCTTATCATTTGCCTGCATTTCCATACCAAAATAGTTCATTTTTTTTCCCAGAATCTTCTTTTACCACCTAAGGAACAAAATCTCAACTATGGATTCAAAATGACAGATTTTGTGGGTTTCACTCTTCAGAGATGATGTCATTTGTGGGGAATTGTTGGGTAAACCATACACTCTTTTCAGAAACCTGCAATTACCTCTCTGAATAAAGAGATCAATGTCATGTTTCTAGAAATAATGGCTAATGATATGTCTCTCGAAAGGAAGTGGCGTTATTAATTACCTCACTGTGAACACACAGTTTATAGACAGCTCAGAGGGCCACTCGCCCAATTAAGTATAATGACTAAAGCTTCAGTTAGTCCATCTGCACAGTCTTCTGGATTAACAAGCCCACAGCTTTGCAAGATTTGGAAGGCTGATGTGCTCAATAGGGAGTGCTCAGAAGCTGTACCTGGCTGGCCTGCCCGGGGGAGCTGGCAGGAGCACACCGCAGGGGGGAGAATCCACGCCTCATGCTCTAATCCCCCAGCTTGGTGTCCATGCCAAGCACCTTGGTACAAAACCTCCCCTGATTTCTGTGCAAAGTACTTTAATGTATATCGTACCTTTAAATATGTACTTGTACTTGTATGTTAAATATATACTTACATGGGCATAAATGGATACAATTTTTAACATTATGTGTATACCGACATATAAGCTAAATAAAGGTTTAATATTTAGTAATTTTTAAAATAAATTCTCTCTCTTTTTATTTGTTTCCCATCCAAGTACTATACAGGCCTGATCCTGCTTAGCTTCCAAAATCAGACAAGATCAGGCATGTTCAGAATGATATGGCTGTAGACTTCA
>PVKN010032688.1:0-12212 GCA_004027915.1 Capromys pilorides
AAGAGCCAGTTTCCACTGTGTACCTGACCCATCCGTGGGCCAGCTCACAGGAAGTGAGCAGGCCTTACTCTTCAGTAAGGTCCACGAAGTCTAGAAGGCAGGCACACTACAGGGAGGAGGGCGGGGCCATCCTGCAGAGAGGGGAGACAGACGTGAGAGAGGTGAAGAGGCTGACAGCACACCCTCCGCTTTCCTTCTCAGAGTCACTGGGCTCCTGCCTCAGCCCTTGGGGACCCACTGAAAGGCTCTGGAAGAGCTCCTGTGTACTCGTGAAATCTCCTTTTACTTTTTTAATTTTTTAAACATCTTTTCATTTATTTATTTGGTACAAGGTCTCACTACACACAGCTCAGACTTGTGGTGATCCTCCTGTCTCAGCCTTCTCAGTGCTGGAATTACAGATGTATGCCACCACTCCCGGTTTCAGCAATGAGCACAGCATGCTCAGGGACAGCACAGAACTCAGTACCAGGGATCAAACCTGGTCCTTGCAACTGCCAGGCAGCAGGCACTTAGAATGCAGAGCCATCTCTCTGGCCCCTCCTCCTTTTTTCTTAAACTAGCTTCGGTTTGACTAATCTCCCTATCACCCCCATAAACATCAGGTGCATCTTTCAGGACTTCACAAATGTCCCTGCATGAAGTCCTCCTTGGCACTGGCAGGTGTAGACGACTTCCTTCCCGAGAGTCCTGTACTGGGCTTCTCAAGCTGCACTGCCACAGTCATTTCACACCACCCAACTGCCACCATAAGCCACGGCTGTCCTTGTCCTCCAGCTCGTAGGCCTCAGTGACGTGATCCTTACAATGGAGTGCCCGGGCTACAGGCCCGTGTCCTGTTCAGACCTTGTCTCCAAATGCTTAGTACGGCAGCACCATGAGAGGCCAGCAAGGACCTCTGATGAACGCCTCTGGGAGAGAATGAGTTAGGGAACAGCAGAAGCGCTCTGCTGCTATCTGTCAACTCTCCTTCAGCTTTACAGGCTCAAAACTGCTTTCAACTGCATGTAAAAATTAGGGTGGGTACACCACACCTGTGGTGCTCCTTGCCACCGGGGTACAGGAGCCTCTCTCCCGTTCGTGTCAGACATCCTTTAAGTGCTTGAAGGTGTCTGGGTTGTAGAACGGTAAATTTAACTTTCTGTAACTCTATACCCATGGAAGGGACTTATCTGAATATTAACTGCAATTCTTACTTGCATTCCCTTTATAAGAAAACCTACAGAAGATGATCAAGTGGACATTTGGAAAGAGTCACAGCCAGCGGGGACCCACCCTGTCACTGCGGTGACAAAGCAGATGGTGTCTTGAGGTTCTTCTGTTTGGTTTTCTTTCTGTTGTCATCATCATCTCAGAAGCATCTTATTTCTTTGACAGCGGCTGCCTCTTGCCTCTCTCCCTCTCTCCCCCTGCACTCTCTCTCTTCCTCTGTGCCCTGGCTTTCCCATGCCACGCCCCTTCTGACCAGGAGCAGCTGGAAAATTCTTTGCCTTGGCGCTGGCTGAGGCAGAAGGAAGAAGAAAGTCCGGTTCCACTCATTCCTGTCCCAGATGTTTACTGAGTGCTCGCTGTGTCTTGCCTGTCTGGGAGTTGTTAGAAATAGACTTGGATTCCATAGCAAGCAAAGATCTCTCGTCAAAGGTTCAGTATTAGGAGGGTTTTGGGATGGCAGTTGGGTTCTGAAATGCGAATCTGCTGATCTTCTGAACAAAGCCTGTTTTGCTCTTCTGCACTTTCATTTTTTACCTTAAAAGAGAAGCATTGTTCTCTTGGCAGGCTCCTCAGCCCCTCCACCTCGCCAGCTCCTGAGGTCAGGTCTCTAGGTGCCACAGACAGGGCTCTGGGCATGCAAAGGAGTGAAAGGCATCCACCGCCAAGACAGTGAGGATGGTAGCTGGCTAGCACAGGCTCACGGGGCTGTTCATGCACGATGTGCTTCTTGACTGTCAGAAGAACATCCTGTACATGTCTCTGAATTCACTAAATACAAACTCTGCTTATTTTGGAATTTGCTACGCATACATGTGCATGTTATATAATTTTTAAAATTTTTTTTTATTATGCTCGGATGAATCTTCTAATTCTTGTTGTCCCTAGTTTAAGCCAACTTCTAATCTCCTTGTGCCTGACTGTTGCGCAAGCCTGGCCAGTGTTCATAATGACCCACAGGTACAGCTCCAAACAGCTCAGCTAAAGCAGAGCTAGAGAAGCCCCTAGCACACCACAGAAAGCTCCAGAAGGGATACTAAGGATCTCCTTGTTCTACTCGGGAGTGCAGAGATTTCCAACACTGTCCTGTACAGAGACATAAACAGGACTCAGAGTTCTGAGGAGCATGTCTGCACGAGGAAACATCGCAGGAGGCTCTACAGAGCGGAGGCCCTCGCCCTCTGCTAACCCTTATACTCAGGCTAAGTTTCTATTTCCAGCACAGGGAAGGAGTCAAGACATGGACCCCAAGGAGCACTAATTTTGCATGGTGCTTTCCCCTTTTTAGCCCCAGTGTCCTGCCTTGAATTTCCCCAGGAAGCTTTTCTGTGGCGGATCAGCTCTGTTGGGTGGTGGGTGAAAGGAACGTCAAAGGCACCCAGCCCGAGTTCCCTGCTGTGGCCCTGCTTTGTGGGTCCCTGTAACTGCTCCTGGACCAGGTTCTGGAAAGCTGCTCTCTGCATATCTGTTGCCCAAGGCCACCAGGAGCAGCACACAAGCTTTGGCTTTTTATTACATTCTTTGCATAACGACATGAAGTCCCTTCTCTTGCTAACTCAGAGCATAGAATGTGCAGACAGGACTTTTTGGGGCACTGCCTTCTGCCTCGTCTGCAGACGAGGAACCCAGCAGCCTCTGCAGTTGGAGGAACACCTGGCTGCATCGGGGTCACCGCTCAGGCACATCTGAACTTCCAGGGCAGAGAGCTGCCGCGAGCTAGGTCGAGCCTTCATTTCGGCTGCCTTCTTCATTCCCAGCCATGTACCCATTTCTTACCCATTATTTCCATCCTCTAAAGGACATAAGGATAAGGGGAAAAGGAGATACATTGTATGGACAGCTGGATAAGAAACAGGAAACATTAGTCAGTCCCCAAGCGTAAGTGAGAATTCTTTTGACAGGGAATAGTTATATTTTCCTCAAGGGCAGTAGGGCCAGTGTGCACACTTCTCTATCAAGGGGAAGAGCTATTTTCCTTCCTCTTGACCTAGATGGGACTTTGTGGTCCCTCCAACGAATGGAATGCCGCAGCAGTGGCCTTGCCTGACTTCCAAGGCTAGATGACGGTAGGCAGTGCTGGTGCCACCTGCTTCTCATTCTCTCCTGAGCCCCAGCCTTGGAAAGGAGCCACTGCAGTGAGAGGATGCCCAAACCAGCCTAGGCAGCAGACTCTACAGCCCTCGGTCGGGCTGCCAAGGAGTGTGTCCCCACCCGGAGCTTACGCTGCCCCCGAGCCACTTCCAGTCGGCCCTCTCTAACCCTACGCTGCCTGCAGCAGCAGGTAGCATGGATAAATTTGTCTCCCAGTCCCAGAGCTCCCTGAGAATTTGTAAACTCATCTCACTGCACATCAGTCCCCCTGGCAAGGGTCCTCCCCTCCTGCACTGTGGCTTGAACCTGGCCACCAAAGCTCACGTTTTGGAGGTTTAATTTTCACCATGACTGTGCTGAGAGGTAGGATTCGTAAGAGGCTATTTAAGAGGAATGGGTGGATGTCTTAATTGCTGGGGTGAGCTTGGGACACTCGCAAAGTATATCTCTTCTGGCCTTTCGTCCCTCCCCCCATACATGCATGCTCTTCCCTCTCCACCCTCTCTATCGAGATTGCAGCGTGAAACCCTCACCAGATGTGGCTCCTTGGTTTTAGGCTTCCCAGTCTTCAGAACCATAAGCCAAAGAAATATCGGTTCACTCCAACAGCCCAGTTAGTGGCGCTCTGTTCTAAGACGCAGGAGCAGATTTGGTCTTGCTACCTGAGGCATGAAACAGACTAAGACACCCTTGTTGTCCCTGTCATTGCCACGTTCTGGGGAGGGGTTTCTGTAGAGGCTGACTCAGAAAAAGGCAGCCAGCCCAGTTCCCAGATGATGAAATCAGAATCATTTACAGATGAAAGTACTTTATTTAATGGGCTCTAATAAATTAAGGGAACGAGCCCAAGAGAGTTCAGAGCCCAGGGTCTCTGAGCTTGCAGGGGCCGGCACATGACAGGATCCAGAGCTGTGGCCCTCTGCTCGCCACAGGCTCCCAGTCGCTGCTTCCCCACGTCTCCGTGGGTGGGTGTGTACCTTTGCCCGTTGACTTTGAGTTTTCACAGTCATTTTTGACTGTAACCACATTTAAAGGGCATCTCTAAAGATCAAAGTTAAATTCTCCTCCTACAGAGAATGATTTTACTGCTGAAAAGAAAAAAGTGCTGAATGTGGAAACTCAAACAAAGGGGGATAGAAGCTTTATCTGAGTCCCAAGAGGGAAACTCTGGTGTGTTTTACTTTCTGTTTCTTCACAATGGGTCTGATACTCAGCAACCTACTTTTTCTCCACAAGAGAAGTGTTGGAAGGGCTGGCAGTGCTCGGCTTGACCATCTGAAGGCAAACTGTCTGAGGTAATAAAATGGGTAGTGACCTGCAGGGAACCCTAGCGGGCCAAAAGTACACTCACCAGGAGGTGAGTGAGTGGGTCATGGAGCTTACTGAGGTGAAGCAACCTCCACGTTCTCTTCTGTGTTGTCTTTCCTACCCTGATAAGTAGAAAAGGTAAAGCAAAGGGTTCCCTGACACACCACAGTTACATGGAAGGGGGAACTTCCAACCAGGTACTGTAAAGAGGCCAGCCAGGCAGGGCCGCAGTCTGAAGAGGCTACCAGGTATGCCTGCATGCTTCTGCTCTGACGCTGCTCTGCCTGAGTTTTACCATGGTGGCTGCTGAGCCACTCATTCAAAATTCTGAAGGCTGTGGGCTGTGGCCTGGGTATCTCTCTCCTCCAGAACCCATGTTGTTAACTCTCCTCAGCATGACATAGTAATGACACTGGAGGTGTGGCCTTCGGGAGACAGGATGAGGTAGGAGCAGGAGGTAAGACTCCTCCAGTGACATCAGCAGCTCCGTAAGAAAGGACGAACACTGATCTTGTGCCTGGACTGTTTCTGTCTGACCTCTGATGTGTTAAGAGTTCTTTGAAAAGCCCACATACACACCTTTGTCTAGCGTAGCATAGCAACCCCTTCCTCTTGTCTCTGAGCTAGGGATCCTGTGTTGCTGCTGGTAGAGACAGGCTTCTAGTCCTTCTGTCCATTAAGTTCTTAACAAACTGCATTCTTTGTTAAAAATAATAAATAGGGACTCACAAATCTGCACAATTCCTCTGTCTCACCACATGATGCCTTGCACTGCCTCAGAATCTAAAATGAGAAAGTCCGTACAGATAGGAGGAGAGACCGACACCTTGCTCCAGATGTTCTAGCCTCCAGAAGGGTGAATTAATGAAACCTCTGCCCTTTATAGGTTGCCCATTCTGAAGTATCAGGAGATGAACCATGACTGTTGGCCAGGGAGCTAAACCGCTGCTATTCTGAGTCTCCAGCCTGGTACAACTGGAGGTCAATGGTTGGCATGGTGGGTCTTGAGGATCCTGCTCTAAGGTAAAGCAGTAAAGGTGTTGTAGGGTAGGTGCCACCTGGGTTGCTATAGATTTGAATGTGCACCTGGTCTGGAGAAGGATCTTCTCACACCAGCAATCATGCTGAATTAGAGGAAAGATGGGCTGGCAGCAGCCTATTCCCTGCAGAGGTTCCTGGGAGTGCTCGTTAGTCACAGTTCAAAGGTAAAGGATAAAGGAAGCAAGCCAGCCCATTGCTCTCTGTACTCCAGAAGTTGCTGCTCTGAAGTCTATCCCAAGGGCTGGTGAGATAGCTCAGCAGACTAAGTGCCTGCTTAGGCAAGCACAGGGAGCAGGGTTCCATCCCTGGTACCGCATGCCACAGCAACCCTGCCCCCAGGTGCACTGAGCCAGCCACAGGTTCAGGCCCGGTGACACACGCCTGGAATCCCAGTGCTGGGGAGGCTGAAAACAGGAGGATCACTATGAGTCCAAGGTACATAGTGAGATTCTGTACAAATACATGAATTAAAAAAAAAAAAAAAAAAAGAAATCTATTCCAACGAAAGCTGCCAGCTCTTAGCAAGGTCAATGTAAAGCTTTATCAGCTCTGAAAATTTGGGCATGTTACTTAACCTCTTGATTCCTAAACATTTCAAACCACCTTCCTCTGAAAGTTCCATGCTCCTCGATGTCAACAAAGGCCCAGACTTCACTGTGCACCAAGGGCTGAGAGCTTGGGAAGTGTCCTCTCTGGGGAGTGACTGTAGGTTCCTGCACCAGGATAAAGGCTCCATTTTTCTCCTGGCAGCTAGGCCTGAAGGGCTGAGAGATGACCAAGTGTGACAAAGGAGGGGTGGGAGTGGGGCCCTTCAGATCAGAAAGGCTGCCCCCCTCGACAAGCAGACCCTGGTTTACCAGGAGTGAGGGCTACAGTTTTATCCTAATCCCTGTGGAGAGGAGGAAAGGTAGGCAACCTGTGCCCCTGAGAGTCTCTTTGACTCCCAGAGTCATGGGGACTTGATCATCCTTTCCTTGGCTTCTCTGATGAGAGATGCTGCATCTTCTTGCTCATTATTTTCATCGCCACACTTGCTTGCACACTTTCTGGCACTTTGCAACTTGTGTCATCAATGAGTTCAATGGGTAAAGACTCCAGAGCCTGATGGGAAACGCAAAGGCTCCCCACCCGGCCCACATTGGCTCCGCGTGGGCCTCCCAGTTCCCCTGCTTTAATCAATTCCGATGAAGTGACCCCGGCACCCTCGTCCCAGGCTTGCCCTTTTTCTTTCAACCACTCACACCCAGTGACCAGTTTCTCATTTAAACTTAAACACAAAGAAGCCACTAGTAGCTCCCTCTAAACGGGCACTGAAGTCTTGTTCCTGGAAGCTATGATTTGACTGGGCAGTTTCCTTAGGTGACAACTGCTGCACCAAGAGGAGCCCGAGGAATCACAGGAAGCCCAGGAGTCAACACGCAGGGAGCGCTGGGGGTAGAGGACCCTCTGTTCCTGTCCTTCCAGCAACACCCAAGGGTGACCTGGCAGGAGGAAGCAAAGCCAGCCCCCAAGTGGGAGTCCTGCCTTGGGCGCTCTTGTGGGCTGCTCTGGTGACAGGACAGCTGGCGCTGGCCAGGGAGATGCGACTCTCTCTTGGCAGACCAGGCATGGCCCTCGGGACTGTGTTTACCTCAGTTCTTCTCAGAGAGTGGGAAAAGGAGGAGCTCCTGGATCTGTTTCTCTTCTTTTCAAGGCTGCTTCCTTTCTGTGATTCTTGGTGAGGTGGCTCACTGGGTGACCTCATGCCCATCGAGGCAGGAGGCAGCTTGGCCTGCAGGCCTCAGGGTGCGGTGTTTCCCACATGCACATCTGGCTGAGCCATTTCCTTCCAGGTGTTTGGTTCTCCTGTGGCCCAGGACATATGGTTACTGTATTGCTGCAGTGGCAGGTAGTGAAAACCTTTCGGGTGGAAGTAGTGGAAGGGAAGAAGGAGGGTGTGCCTAAGGAGGCCGAGCTCCGGGCTGGCTCAGGGGCCCTGGGCCCTGTCTCTGCCTAACCCCTGTCCTCTGTTCACTCCGGTCCTCCTTCATTTTAGCATCCTGTCTCTTTCTCACCTGTCTTCCTCACTTACTTCTACCCCATATCCCCATTCCTTCCTTTACTTTAGCTCCTTTTCCTATATTCTAATGTCCTATTCTAAACAGAATCTCTTGTTGTTCTGTCTGACCCCCGACCCCACACCCTTTTCTCACCAGAATTCCTAACCTTTAGACACTTCCTTAATGTACATTTCTGAGCTTCTCTTTGGGTGTCTATAAAAATCAGCTTGCTGTCTTCTTTACTGGGTCCAGCTCCTCCCTCGCAGAATTGCCTTCCCCATCCTCTCTGACCAATGCAGTTCATTCATTCACCCAAATATTAATCACTTGCTGTTGTGCCACTTCCTGTAGGAAGTCTCCCTGGCCACTTCCGGTCACTACAGTGCTGGTACACTGAAGTATGCCATGTATTCCACCTCCACCGCTGACTGTGCACTTTATCCTAGATCTTGTGCCACATTACTTTCATTTCTAGCTCTTGTTTGTTCTTCTAGTTTTGCATAAATTAATGCTCTGTTTCTCTAACTAGATTGTAGGGGACTTAAAGATCAATTTTCCTTTAGGTGGACCTTATTACCTGAGTGCCTTGGTCTCCTCAAAGGGTGAGTGGGGGCTGAGTGAGTTGACGCTGGTAAAGGAGCCTGCACTGTCCTTGCCTGAGGGACATAGTCCCTTCACTGTCACCAGAGACGTTGCCTGTGGAGCCAGACTCTCAGTGTCATAATTCTGCATCTACTGTTTGCTACTTCTGGGATCTCAGGCAAGTTCTTTGATTTCTCTGTGTCCCACTTCCTCAGAAGTACAATGGGGAGAATCAGAGTATTCTAACTCAAGCCTATTGTATAGTAAGCACTCCCCAAATGTAGTGTTATCATAAACAATCTGCTCTAGCATGGGAGAAATGCACAAACTCTCTGGGATTGTCACTGAACCTATAAGAAGACCAAACTGAATAATCAGCAAGATAACTTCCAGAATTAACCCTAAAGTTTGTTAGTGAACTGACCCTTTAACCCCATCAGCCTGGAAGATTACACTAATGCCTGTTCCAGAAAACACTTATTAGTCCCTCCTTTGACACTCAGATATATTTCAGTTGAGATGACACATTCCACGGCCACTGTTTTTATGGGCCGGCTTGTGTATCTCCGTGTCTGTCAGCTCTGTGGACTACTAGGCTGCCATCTTTGCTCTCTTTTCCAGGGAGGAGGTGAGGGGAATTGAGGACAGCCTAGTCTATCCATGAAAAGCCAAGCAGCTTCTCAATATGAAGCTCAAACTCCATCTCCAGTAAACAGCTGGTCTCTCAGCTGGCAGCCACCCTCAAAGCTGTCACCCACTGAGTTTGGCCTCCATCCTTATTTCACTTGTGTGCCAAACCCAGGCAGTCTGGCACTGGGGCTGCTTGTCTCTCGGCATCCATCTATAGGAAAAGCAGATATTTTGTGAACAAGTCCTGCTGTGGCCCTCCAATGAAAACATCTCCGTGGGACTACATAGAGATATTTTCTTTGTCAGTCTCAATAAAGCTATGAGTAGAGAACCCAGCTGAAACCCACTGACAGCTGCTAGGCCCTTGGGATTAGCTTAGCTGCTCCATAAGCACAAATAGTGTTCTAGTCTTGGAAGAGCCCAGAGGTACTGGCCTTGCCCAGCAGGAGCCGAGCCTGTCTGTCTCAAGGACGTGTGTCATGGTGGCAATAAAGCAACCCTTGACATTCCCAAAATTTGTGGGGAATGACTAACCTACCAGGCAGAGATGCTCGTAGGAGACGCCCCAAACCTCACCAAAATGCTTCTTAGCTCTTGTTTTTCCTGCTCAGTTCCATTTGCTTTTGGATTCATAGTCGGAAACTGTCAAGCGCCTGCCTTTCTCCTTCTACTTGGTTTGCTGCACAAGTGAGATCCCTCTTATTCATCATGGGGTTGGTCATTTCCACAGCAGGCCGAAGTCAGTAGAGGGACTGTCCCAAGTCCACCCCCTGGGGAACAGTGGGAGCAGAAAGACCACCTTGGGATCCCTGTGCACCTTCTAAGCCTGAACGAAGAAAGCTCTTGGGTCTAACACTGTCCATCTGGAAAGCTTCTGAATCATGTTTAGGATTCTAGAAAATACCAATAGATGCATAACATAAACTTCAGCATCAGTCTTACCCTAAAATCAGAACTAAGGAAGACTCATGTTTACAAAAACCTCTTCTTTTTTAGACAGAAAGAAGTTGAACTCTTCCCTTTCAGCTTCGAGACCAGTGCTGACCAGGGGACACTTCTGTAATGAAAAAGCCACACTAAAATCTACACCAGGTTGTGCAGAAGCCACTGGCCACGTGTGGGTACTGAGCATTCGAAGTGTGGCTAGTTGTGACTGAGGAACTGAACTTGAAACCTCACTTAATGGAAGCTAATTTAAATTTAACCAGCCACGTGTTACAAGTGGCTTCCATACTGAACAGTGCAGGTTCTAGGCACACATATTTGGTGGCCAGACAAAGTAATACTGAAAACATGCTAAGCTCTGGATATTTCTTTAATGTCTTGTCTAATGATGGGATTATGAAACATATTTGTCACACACAAATCATTCCTTCATTGATACAGTTATTCACTGAATAAATATTTATTGGATATCTGCTATGTGCCAGGCACTGTGATAAAAGTCAGGAGTGTGTCCACGAGAACAATGACACCACAGGTTTAATGGCATGTGTCTAGTACAGTCAGTCCTCTGTATCTACCTGTAATATCCAGCTGTGGATTGAGAAATATTTAAAGAAATATTGGGTCAGATCTGATTATGTACAGATACTCATTTCTTGTCATTAGCCACTAAACAGGCATAATATAACTGTTTATATCATATTCACATCTTGCTAAATACAAGTAGTCTACGGCTGCCTAGGTAGAGCAGGCGCAGGAGATTGTGGTTGGATCCCTGACACCATATGCTACTCCAGCCTCACCTCAGGGCAGGCCAAGCTTTAGATGAATAAATAAACAAATGTAATCTAAAGATGATTTAAAATATACAAGAGGATATGCCTTGGTTATATGCAAGTACCATGTCATTTTACAGAAGAGAATCGAGCAGCTACTAATTGCCTGTTGATATCGGATGTGGAAGGGGCTGTGGAGATAGCTCAGAGGTCTGAGTGCCTGCCTGGCAAGCACAAGGACCCAGGTTCAATCTCCAGTGCATTGCATGCTGTGCCAGCCCCTGGAACTCCAGGTACACTGTGCCATCCACTGAAACTGGGTGTGGTGGTGCATGCCTGCAATCCCAGCACTAGGAAGGCTGAGACGGGAGGATCACTGAATCTGAGATGCATAGGGAGACCCTGTACCAAATAAATAAATAAATAAATAAATAGATAGATAGATAGATAGATAGATAGATAAGATTTGTGCCAAGATACATAAATAAGTTTTTAAAAAGCTACTGGATGTAGAAGGGCGCCTATACTACAAAATTAGCACGATTCAGTGGCCCTTTCCTCTAGAGATGGAGCAGACTCTGCAGTTGGGGCGCGCTCCGTGACGATGGACGCCCACTCCCGGTAGTCAGCAGCTCTACGGCCATGCCGCATCCACACAGGCCACGCTCACAGATCCACAGGAGCCATGGGAGCAGGGCACGGCCTAGCTGAGCTGCAGTGGGATTAGGGCATGTGTGGTGAGTGAAGGTTTAGTGAGACAAGAACAAAGCCCTCAAAGCACTCTGGAAAGCACGGCATCGCGGGACGCCTCAGGCGGCCAGCTCTGCCTCACGAGAAGCTGCGAGGACGCGAAGCAGAGCAGAGGGGCTCCACCAACCGTCCAGGAAAGAGTTTCAGAGGCCCAGAAAGCAGCCAGCGAGCCGGGACGTTGATGCTTCCCTGGCCGGGGCACGTCGCTGCTGGCTCACAAGGTGCCCCCGGCCTCCGGTGAGCTGCCCTTCCACCTTCTGCAACACACATGGAAGAAGAAGGCGGCGGCTGTGCTTGAGCGTGTGCCCCCCGCATCCATGTGTTGGCTACCTAACGCGCACATTCGCGAATTAACCGCATCTGGAGGTGGGTCACCAGCAGTGTCCAGAGCACGCAGGGTCTCCACCGCGGCTCCTTCCGTCCTGCTCCCTCGCCACCTGCCTTCCTTGCTGATTACCCAGTCTTCATCCCTCCCAAATGTTACCCGAGCAACTGCCCATCACCCCAACTCTAGGTGGCCCCTGACAGGGTGCCTCAGGCTATCCCACCTCTCTCAAGGGCGGGCTTGCTCCAAATCCAGGCAGTCACCATTGTCTGAGCTAACTGAGAAAGACCTACTCTAAAATGTTTACTCTTGTAACCCAAAGGGATTACCTCACTGTGGTTTTGGAGGGGCTTCCCCTCCCTCCCAGCAGAACACCACCACTAATTACTTTTAACTTAAGCTAATGGTAAGATATTTGCCTTTCCTGTGGATGCAGAGAATTGATACAACTGTGTGTGTGTGTGTGTGTGTGTGTGTGTGAGTGTGTGTGGTTACAAGTACGTAGAAAACATGACC